>OU015490.1:62566497-62678997 GCA_907164885.2 Dolomedes plantarius
CCACTTTGTTGGTCCACACTCGTGAAAACAACATCAGATACTCGAAAATATCTCTCTTGGCTGCACAAATAATTATCTGCACCTTTGTCCATCCTGAGTACAGACACACTATCCGAGCTTGTTTCTGGCAACAACTGTCGTTCCAATCTTAGCATTTCCAGTTCGCGTTCAATCTCAGCCATCTTTCGTTGAAACTCAATCTCCTCGGCTGCCATTTTGCGATCAAACGCAATTCTTTCGACTGCCATTCTACGCTCGAACTCAACTCTCTCGGATGCGATTTTCTCCAGCCTCTGTTTCTCAGCTTCTTTTTCAGTCTCAATGGTTTCGAGCTCCTCTCTCTCTTCCCTGATCGAATTAAGGAGATTCTGGATGTAAACATCGTCACAATCTGATGTTTTAACCAGGGCGATTTAATTGCACAACCTCTAGTTTATCTGGGACCTCTAGGCACAGTTCGTCTACTAAAGTCACCAGGTCTATTATTCTCGCTTGCTCCAGATATGCCATCTTAGAAATTTTTCACACGTAAGATTCTGTGTTTTATCCGTTCAATCCGGGGCACAATTTCAATCGGTTTCACAATTTTAAATTACGCAAATGTCACAAATGTCTCACTTAACAATTCGTACCGTTCGTGGCACTACACGCTTTCACTCGCGTTCACAACACTTTTAACTCACACAAAGTCGCTTCAATGGGCGTCACTCACCGCACTTCTCACTTTGTGGGATCACTTATCCTCTTGGGCGTCACGTATCGCACTTGGACGTCACTTATCATCCTTCACACTTTGTGGGATCACTTATCACACTTGGGCGTCACTTATCGCACTTGGACGTCACTTATCGCACTCGGGCGTCACGTACCGCACTTGGGCGTCACGTATCGCACTTCTGGAACCAATATGTGGGATGCCTCCTTTATGATTGGGCTAAACTAGTCGTCTGCTATAACCAATCTAGCACCCCACATTTAATACAATACTCAGGATGACTCATGATTAGTTTCTCATTAACAATAACAAATAGACATTTATTTACTTGACACCATAATTCACACTTATAACATTTAACATGTGATAGTTGACCTTTCAGTAATAACAGTATTGCCAAGAACTCCAACGCTTGGACTTCTGAAGTCACTCAGACTCCTTCAACTAGATTTGCCAAGCACTCAACCAACTTGGTCTTCCTGAAGTCAATGAGACTTCTACAGCACGGGAGCTCAATGTCGCTTCCCTGCGGCCCGTAGCTACCAGCTAGGCCCAATCTCCGGGGTCTCTTTCCCCGTTCTCGCTTAGGAGCACCGTCCTTTGACACTGGCGCACGAGAGCCTCTGCCCTGCGTCGCCTCCAAAGCTTATCTCCCCTCAAACATTTTCTCCCAGTTCATGTCTAGGAATTCTGGAAGCGCTGTCGTCACGTAACGTACGCGGCGGCATACTGCTCATAGCCTGAGCCCTGGGATAATACAATCCCCATATATATATATATATATATATATATATATGTGTGTGTGTGTGTGTGTGTGTGTGTATGTATGTATATACAGTAGAATCTCGATGTATCGTTTTTCAAGGGACCGATTGAAATGAACGATAAATGCGGGAAAACGATAGATGCAGAAACATAACAAAGCAATATGATCGTTGGGGCTGGATAAAATGAACGACACATACGGAAAAACGATGGATCCGAAAACGATCGATCGAGATTCCACTGTATATAAATATATATATATATATATATATATATATATATATATATATATATATATATATATATATATATATATATATATATGTATGTATGTATATGCATGTATATATATATGTATGTATATGCATGTATATATATATGTATGTATATGCATGTATATATATATATATGTATATGTATGTATATATATATACTAGCGACCCGTTCCGACTTTGTCCGGGTTGAACAAAATATTATACCAATAAATTTCCAGTTGATAGCCAATAAATTGTAAATCTTTCTTTACCTTAAATGTCCAATAAAAAGCGTAGTTCCAAATGTAGTTTTCTTCAATAAACCCTTTAACTTTGCCAGTTTCAAAAATCCTTTTTGTATTTATCAATACTCACTCTACTTGAATCTTAAAAATATTAAACCTTTTCCTTACGGCGTGGGATAGCATATATCCGAAGCACATACTCTCGAAAAATACGGTGTGATGTCGGAAGAGATATAGTCTCGAATTCCACTTCGTTGTGACTTTCCTAACGTCTTTGCCAACAAAGAGCAATTGTGTGACATTCTGGGAACGGAGGGTGAATCTTGCCGAAAAGGACTGAATAATAATCTTTTGTCGTTCTAGCTGGAGGCTATTTCTTTTCAGGCGAGAGACATCAGAAGGGCGGTTCACCCGCGGTTCATCCATTTTCAGCCTTTTGATAGATGAACTACTATTGAAATTCTACTTCAATAGTAAGAAAGCAATAAGAAAGCAATTAACCACTCTTTCCCCCGACCCCCCACGCTGAATGTCCCCCACGTAAAATGGGGATAGGAAGTGGATAACATTTTCCCGTTGTAAAGAGCGATTTCGAAAAACGGACGCCGTAAGCTAAAGGATGTTGCTATGGTTACTTGACTGCGGTTTACAAAGGAAAAGATGAAAGGTACATTTTAATGTACAAAAGTTGTGCATTACCCTCCACTTACAAAATCTGCTCTCTCTCTTTATATATTATTATAGAAGTATAGATACACATTGGTATCCCAAAATTAGAATAAGAGATGAAATAAAAATACAAAAATAAAAAAGGATTTTAAGTAAAGAATTTTTTAAAAATTATTTTAAGCACCTAAAATAATATTCACAGGGTACTTAAATTAATAAATAAAGTAATATTACGTTATTTATTAATTAAAGTTAATTTTTTAAAAGAAAGAGGTGTGCTTGAGACCGTAGTTTTATTCAAAAATAAAAAAAGATTTTAAATAAAGAATATTTTTTTTAATTATTTTAAGCACCTAAAATAGTATTCAAATTAATATTACTTTAGTTATTAAAGTTAATTTTTTAAAAGAGAGAAGTTAAGAGATGAAATAAAAATACAAAAATAAGAAAATGATTTTAAGTAAAGAATGTTTTTTTTAAATAATATTAAAATTTTTTTCAAATAATATTCCTAAAATAATATTCAAATAAATATTTCGTTAGTAAATAAACCTCGTTTATTCGGACTAACTGGGACCATAGGCAATCCGGACAATCGAAAACACGGATAATACGGGTAATAAGCAATAAAAAATCCTTAACTTAGCAGTCTTACCATTTATTACGATAGAAGACTATGTTTTGTCACAAAATCACATACTTTTGTTAACAAATCATTAAAACATATAAAACTAACTTTTCACATCATTGCTTAGCAAAGAAATGGTAAGTCTAGTAAAGCTTTCTTAAAACTCAACAACAAGCATTTTATTACCATAATTTATTGTACATTCTATGCAGGAAGTGTACATTGAATCAAACTAAACAGCGAATATTTGGCGCACTATTTGGCTGTAGTTACGCTCTTACTATCATAATTAAAAATTATTATCTAATGTAAACATTGAATAAAAATGTCTACAAATCTCATCCGGACTATCCGCAGATCCAGCTAAATGAGGTTATACTGTGTGTGTGTGTGTGTGTGTGTGTGTGTGTGTGTATATACATACATACATACAGTAACACACTTCACTTGGCTGAAAATCAAAAATTACGAATAAATACTTCGACTGTTTTGTGCGCCCAACTGTTATTGCAGTATTGCGTAATATTAATAAACAGATTCAAGCTGCTGTCTCGATTATGTCGAAAATATGTACTTTTGAAAAAATGTTGTTACTGTTTTATTAGTTCAAATTTTATCGCAATATCACGTTATTTCCATAACATGTGTTTTGGAAGTCTACTCATCTTGAGTGTAAGGGTATGAACTTCTGTTTCTTCTGAAGTTAAGTAGTTACGAATGAGAGTTGCGATAACTCTTTGATGTTCAGAGTTAATGAGATGGAACATCTGCATATAACGATCGGCAGAAATGTAAATGAGGTTTTCCACGACTGTGCAGTTTCGATGGGAGAATTCCTCTTTTACCCGAAACAAAAGCTTTTCCATGCAATGACTTCGTGGAGTAATAATGTATAGTTCCAGTATTCAAAAGAATATATATATATATATATATATATATATATATATATATATATATATATATATATATATATATATATACACGCACACACGCCGCCCACATTTATAGTGGATAGCATCCTACTCTCCCATGCTGTGGGCTTGGGTCAGAATCCCGAATAAGGCATGGTCGTTATCGTGATGTCCCTTCATAAGGAGCAACGCTGACTTACCTAAAATGGTGCTCCCGAATTAAAGTAGTCAGCAAGACTTCGCGTATCTACATGGGCCAAGTCAGAAGATACCCACCATCAAGAAGAAAAACGCCTCTGCTTTGGAAATAATATATATATATATATATATATATATATATATATATATATATATATATATATATATATATATATATATATATATAATGTTAAGTATAGGAGACTAGTTAAGATAATTTGAGGGGGCTTGAAAGCAGATCTAATTTTTTGGTGTCAAATGTCACTATTTTTCATATTACAGAGAACGATCAAGCTCCAATTTTATTCTCAATTCTACGGAAGGGGAAAATCTAACCCTGGTGGCGAAATAAGAAAATAGTCATTTTATAATTGCCTGAACGGAAGATCTTTCTCTCTATTGTAACTTGTGGCTGGCATGTAAGACCACGGCGCACGCTTCTTTTAACTCTGACTTGTTTAACAGCTGCTGCCAGAATTAAGTCTCATGTTATTGCGTTTCTTCCTTTCTTTGCCCCGGCAAGTCCGATCGCCACTTCTGCAAATCTGTCTTCACCATGAATAAAATTGGTTCAATGGAAAACGTTTGTGTATCTCTTTTCTGGGTCCACGACTGTGCTTTTCCTTCAATTATGCACGACTGCATCTCCAATAAGTTTTCTAAATGAGTACGCAGCTCTTCTCCTTCCAACGAGCGACTGCTTTATGTGAATGATCTACGCCAGGGGTTCTTAAACTTATGTAGTCCGAAGACCCTCTCTTGAACAACATTTTTTTTGCGGTCCCACATCCCAACCCTAGGCATTTTACGTCGTTCTTGAGACTTAATTTCTGGCTCAATGATTTCAAAGGCACTGCGTTGTAATAAATATTGGTAAAAATGTATGGCTGGTTATTTTAATAAATGGTCTTGCACATTTATAGACATGAGCATTTTTATTAGGAAATAGAATAAAAAAACATAAAATGAATAAAAATAGTAGTAAAATGAATTTAATAAAGTTAATGAAGAATTTCAAAATGTTAATGTCAAAATTGTTTCGCGGAACCCCGGTAACGGCTACGCGGACCCCCAAAGGTCCGCGGACCACAGTTTAAGAACCTATGATCTACGCCTTCGTTTTAAATTTGATCATTTTGTACGTGTGTGTGTTAATCACTGTTGTGTATTAACTAATTAACTAACTAACACACACACACAGAGTGGAACTTCTCTAAGGTGGCCTGTCGTGGTCCCGAATTCAAGTGGGCGTTTTGAGGGGTGGCCTGCTAGAGAAGTTTCACTGTATATATTTGTGTGTTTTTATATATATACGCACACATAACATGCATGGAACATGTTTTTGCGGAGGGTTCCCCATAAAAATCGTCTTTTTTTTTTTTGGCGAATGACTTATTTCACATCGATTGCCGTCCATGCGAGACTGAGAAATGAACATAAGCATTTATTTATTTATTTATTTATTTATATTTTTTATTTTATTAATGCAAATTATTTTTAATATTTATTATACGTTATTTAGTTTTTAATTTTAGTAATATATTTAACAAATAATAAAATTTATATAATTTTATATTACGATTTTACTTATTATTATACACTGAAGTGCCACTGAATTAGGGATAGCAAAGCCTATGCAAATTGTGTAGCGCTGCGCATCATGTATGCGCGAGTGAGGGCTTTGTGGTAACTGCATATATAGCGCGTTCTGTGGTTGTTCTGAATTAGTTGTTGGAATTGCCAGTATGGGTAAACTGCCTGATTTAGACGCCTTCGATCGCGGACAAATCGTAGGTGCGCGACGCATGGGCCATTCAATTTCCGAAATCGTCAGACAGCTAGGATTTTCAAGGTCGACAGTGTCAAGAGTATACCAAGAATTCATGGATGGTGGAAAAAAAACTAGCGATCGGGCAAACTGCAAAGGACAATTAGCCTTGACAGTGCGTGGTGAGAGACGGCTCAGGCGTATTGTACGTCGCCAGCGAAGCCAAACATTAGCTCAAATTACCACCCAGTTTAATGACGCTGCCAGTCGTACAGTCAGTAAACGGACTGTGCAACGCTCGCTTCACCGTATGGGTTTCGGGAGCCGTCGACCTACGAGAGTACCATTGCTCTAGTAGGCCATCGGGCTGCACGTCTTGCCTGGGCAAGAGAGCACAGAGACTGGAGTGTAGAGGACTGGAAACAAGTAGCATGGAGTGATGAGTCTCGATTCCGACTACTTAACGCCGACGGGAGGCTGAGAATATGGCGTCAGGCTCATGATTCCATGGATCCTGCATGCCTGGCTGGAACTGTACAAGGGCATGGTGGCTCAATCATGGTCTGGGGTGTTTTTTCGTGGCACAGTTTGGGATCTTTGGTGCATGTGCCAACCTCCCTCAATGCAATTCGGTACGTAGAGTTTCTGGATGATCACCTCCATCCGTTTATGCTGTCCTGTTATCCGCACGGTAATGGAGTTTTCCAGCAAGACAACTGTACCTCTCACAAGTCCTCTCACAAGTAGTTGGCTACTGGCTGGTTGGATGAGCATTCCTCTGACTTCTCTGTCATGAATTGGCCACCTAGAAGCCCAGACTTAAATCCTATTGATCATCTTTGGGATGTTTTGGAACAAGGCGTGAAAGGCCATCACACAGCACCAAAGAACCTTACTGAATTATGAACAGCTTTAGCCAATATTTGGCAAGCCATTCCCGTGGAACGTTTCCAGAAACTTGTTGAATCTATGCCTCATCGTGTGGCAGCCGTTATCAAGGCCAGAGGAGGCCCAACTCGTTACTAAGTAGGTATCCCTAATTCAGTGGCACTTCAGTGTATATTATTATTGGCTGAGACACGAACGCGGTAGACAGTTTTTTTATTATTAATACAAATTATTATTAATATTTAATATTATTCTTCGTTAATTATATTAATAATATAATTAAGAAATAAGAAAATTTATGTAATTTTTACATTGTGATTTTTTAGTATAAATTATTATCATTATTTGAGTTCATGCAGGACTGAGATACAAACAGCGTAGCCTGAGGTTTTTTTTTTATTTTTGCTACAAATTATTATTAATATTTATTATATTTATTTGTTAATTATATTAATAATATCTCTCTATTTTAAAAAAAAAGTAACTCCCGCTGCCGCTGTCAAAAGCTTGTCACGCTATCTCCTCCGAAACCGCTGAGGGTATGGGGTCAAGAGCGATACCAATGGATGCAGAAAAATGGGGGGACCAAAGTAAGACATGTCTCATCTTCGTCGGACTTTAAGTTTTTTTTTTTATTTTATGTTTTGGGGGAAAATATTGACTTTTTCATCTTCAGATTACGATAACTCGCCAAAAAATTATCGTAGAATTTTGATATTTTTACAGTCTAAGAATACATACATTTCTATTTCAAATATTTTCATCTAAAAATGAAACACAATTTTTCAAGAAATATCGTCCCCTATGTGGATGTAATATCGATGCTCCTCGAGTTTTTATCTTACAAAGAAAATATTTTCATCATCTGGAAGCTGAAAGCTTTCTTATTCATATAAACCTCATTTCAAGTCTTTATCTTAAAATTTCGATTTTAAATTGATTTTTAAAACTGATAATTCAACAGTGATGTAAAGCCCTTCGCATAAGGGTGACAACAGTAAATGGATGGAAGCTGTTACACTGCCCGAGAATCACCCCTATGTATCTTGCTATTAGTCCTAACAGAGGAGCGAGTGTAGCGAGCCTAGGGGCGAAGCCCCTAGTATTTTACGAATGATAAAATTTAGATAGATTTTATATTATGATTTTACTTATTGTTATAAATTATTGACTGAGATACGTACACAAAGAATTTTTTTATTATTGGTACAAATTATTAATATCTATTATTATTTGTTCATTATATAAATAATGCAATTAGCAAAAATAAAATTTATATAATTATTATATTATGATTTTATTTATTATAATAAATTATTGCCGTTCATGAAGGACTGATATATGAACAGGGTAGCCAAAGTATTATTTTAATTATTGGCAGAAATTATTATTTAGTATAATTATTTGTTAATTATATTAATAATTAACAAATTATTAATATTATTAAATGATAAATTTAATATAATTTTTATTTTATAATTTTACTTATTATTATAAATTATTATAATTGCCGGTGATACAGGATAGAGAAGACAACAGCCAAAGAATTATTACTATTAGTAAAAAATAATAATATTAATATTTATTATTATTATAAATTATTTGTCTGTTACTCGACTGCTTTGCACTACAATAGATTGATGAGTCATTGTAAACCGTTCCTTATTCCTTGCACTACGCATTTTCGTCTTGTGACAATTTTGATGGGAAAACCTCCACAAAAACCTGTTCCATTTTTAAAATTATAAATTATGTATATAAAAAATTTTTGAGTATTGTTAGTTTGACTTTCAAATAACTACCGCATTTTTCCTGTGGAGTGCTTGTGTTTAGAAGCCATGCTGGTTTTCCTTTACCTGTCAAACCATTTCCTCCTTCATAACTACCTTAACACCGGAAAGCAAACTTTATTTATTCGTTTCTTTTTCTTGGTACCGCGCTCGATTTTCCATAAAATTTTCACGACTTCCATTCTCACGTTTTTCTCATTTTCACTGTTTATCACTTCACATTTTATTACAGCAGTATGGTTGCCAACGCCTCTGTCAGAAAAGTAGAGGTTTGATTCTGTGGCTGTATTTTCGGCGAAGAAAAAAAAATTTGTAAATGAGAATGCATGGAAAATTTTCGTTAATGTGCCCAAACGTATTACAGGATTTTGAGCTTGGATCAGGTCTTCTTTTAGTTTTTGTTTCATTGGGAGTAATGCAAGACGGATAGTGACGATAATGTCTGCGCTTAGCTGTGTAATCTTCAGCACATTTGCCCTTAAGGCCGGGTAGTGGCCCTATTTTATTCGCTTAGCTCAGTGTTAACCTACGGAGAAAATGTTTCCTTTGATTGTGGATTGGATTGAAAGATATTGTCTATCTGTCTACGTTCGGTGTCCTTTATTTTTAAAAAAAAATATACCGTGCTAATTAAATACATATATTTTAAATTCAAATGTGATATAAAATCATGTAAACAATCATAATTTTGGTAAAAATTGTTAGGAAAGAGTGTCAGATTTTTCTCGACGCCGGAAAGCTTGTTGACTGCACCGTGGTCTGGCGTTTGCATATACTAAAATAATAATATATACTAAGGGCCTGTTCACATAGGAGTCCGTTGCGTTGCGTTAAGGAAAAGATGACGTTGGGACGAAAATAAACCAATCATAGGCCTCCAAACGATTAGCAAGGAAATTTTTAACGCCTATGATTGGTTTATTTTCGTCTCAACGTCATCTTTTCCTTAACGCTACACAATGGACTCCTATGTGAACAGGCCCTTACACTTTGTCCCTGTTTAGCGTCATTGCCTCACAATATCAATATCGCTGTTGTGGTGACGTAGTAAAGATCGCTATGGTAATTTGGTATGACGTCACTACTGCAGCGGTATAAATCGTTTGTTTAAAGATCATGTTGGCAACATGTGTATGCAAATCTTAGATCCGGGCAGTTGACGAATTTTGTTATAATGTGAAAGTTACTTGCCGACGGCTTCACACGCTGATTGCGTTTGTTCTTTTTTTGTTTTTACTTTGTTCTAATATTATGTTTTTCAAGTTTTTTTTAAAATGAGTTATTTTTACGAAGTTTAGTGATAGAATAAACTTTGGTTTTTTTTTTTTTTAACTTATGCCTGCTACTCCAATTTCACGTATAAATTAATGCACAATATCTACCGGCATCCACTGACCTTCATTGTAACATTTTAAAATAGAGGGAATTTTTCTATAAATTTTTAGTACAATTGAGTCTTTACGCCAGACACCTTGCACTCTATTCAACTCGATATATTTTAATTTCCTTTATACTATATGCTACTGTAAAACTAAGCTGTGTTCTGAAGAAAAAGTTGTACAATATTTCCAAAAATCACTGTAATGTAAAAGAAAAAAAAATTTCGGTGTAGTCTCTTCTAACGAAACTACCGCGGGTTATTAACATAGGATTACTTATCGTTGCTTACCTCATATGTATATATGTTTTGAATCTATATATATGTACTAGCTGAAGTACCCGACGATGCCCGGGATTTTAAGAATGTTTGTTGTTAACCAAAATCAATTTAAAAATTAACACAGTATAAATAACATAAAAAATATATGTGAAATGTTATACACGTCTCAGAATTTCAGCCTTTCATCATTTTAATACTAAAATCTGAAAAGTAAAAATGTCAAATTCTCTAATGTTTGTTAATCAAAATTAATTTAAAACTAAGCACAGTATAAATAACATAGAAAAAAAACCTTGTGAAATCTATAAATATATAAATTTATAATAAACTCCTCAGAATTCAGCTAGAATTAGCCTTTCATCATTGGGGTAAAAAAAAGCTGCAATTACAGGTTCAGCAGAAATTTCCAATAGAACAATGATATGACTGCAGCGTTGCCTCTTAAAAAAATGAAGTGTTTGATTGAGGGCTGCAAACCATTCAACTCCTCTCCACATTTAACTCCTATAAACATCCTCTACATATTAAATTCCTTTTCTCTCCATAATAAACTCCTCAGAATTTTGGTATATTCAGCCTTTCATCATAGTACCACTAAAATCTGAAACATCCTCTCCAGAAATATAAATTTATTAATTTCAATAATTAAACACACACAAATATATAAATTACGCAAAAGTTTTTTAACCAACATTTGAATAATTCGTAAATGAAAAAGCATATGAAAATAAAGATAAGAACTTCCGGAATCGAAATTAATTACCCTTAATTTTTAATTAATAAAAAACCAACATAATATGAATAAAAACGATAGTTGCTTAAAACCATATGAAAATAAAGCTATTATAAAGATGATAATAATAAAAAAAGCATAAGAAAATAATGCTCGCGCATGAAGTTAACGTTACGATATAAAGATAGTAATTATAATATAAACCGCGTGCATAAAATATTTAGCTTTTCAAGCGAAATAAATTGATTTTTAGAAAAAAACTACTTTTAATCGAGAAATTAAAATACATTGCACAAAATTTTAATTTTACCAACTTTCCACCCTACAATTTATACCCTACTTCTTTTAAATAGGATGTAAATATAAAGTTTTAACAGCCAATTGAATGCCAGTTAAAAATAACGTGTGCGCATGAAGTTAACGTTACGATATAGAGATAGTAATAAAAATCTATATATATATAAAACAATTCCGTAACTGACTAACTGACTGATTGACTGACTGACATACAAAGTACAGACCAAACCGTTGAACCTAAAGGACTGAAATTTTGCATGGCGATTCTTCTTATAATGTAGGGGTGCACTAAGAAAGATTTTTGAAAAATTCTTCTTAGATTTTTTTAAATTAAATTTTTAATCTGTTTTTGTAACTTTTTTCAAGTTTGCATTTAAAATAATAATTTGAGGGTTGTAAAATTTATATCACGAAAAAGATCATAAAAATTCCTTTAAAATGAAATTCTTTTCGCATCTTTACCTCCATTTTCTAATTTTTGGTGAATTTTTAAAGATTAATTTTTACAATTTAATTTATTAAACGCTGATCATGTGATTTCTTTATCTGGTACTTTAAATAAATTTATCGTCACATAACAACGAAATAGACACAAAAAAAATTAAAATAGTGGCGCCATCTACTGTATGCTTGTGAATCGAGAGTTGTTATTAATTAAAAATATTGGAAAGTTCTTGTGGATCTGTAAATATACATGTGGTAACAGTTTTAAAATTTATAAATTATCAACCTACACATAATTTATCCGGCGTTGCCCAGGATTTTAAGAATGTTTGTTAACCAAAATCAATTTAAAAACTAAACACAGTATAAATATCATAGAATAAAAAGCATGTGAAATGTTATACACATGAATAAAAAGAAAACCCAACATAAAAAACCATAAATTTACAATAATTTCTTCAGAATTCAGCTAGATTTAGCGTTTCATCATTGGAGCAAAAAACCCCTGAAAAGTAAAGCATAAAATATATACATTTATAATAAACCACTAAAAGCTGAAAAGGAAAAATGTCAAATTGTCTTTAGGAAAGTAAAGCTGAAAAGTAAAAATGTCAAATTGTCGAATGTTTGTTAACCAAAATCAATTTAAAAACTAAATACAGTATAAATAACATAGAAAAGATTTAGCCTTTATCATTGGAGCAAAAATTCCTGAAAAGTAAAACATAAAATACATAAATTTATAATAAACCTACCAAAATCCATTAAAAAAATAAATACAGTATAAATAACATAGAAAAAAAGTATACGAAATGTTATACACATTAATAATATGAAAAATAAAATAAAATAAAAATAATAATTTTTAAAAATAATAAAATAAAATAAAAATAATTTAAAAAAATAATAAATAAAAATAATAATAATAATAATTTAAAAAATAATAAAATAAAAGCTGAAAATACAGGTTTAGCAAAATCTGTACGATCCGTATTCGAACCCGCTTCGTGTAGTATAGTAAATGAACGCTCTTACCGAATGCGCCACAATAACATGCTAGTGTATTGTGTAAATAGGACAATATTTGTACTAAAATTACTGGAAAGTTGCTATGGGTTGGTGAATATACATGTATTTATGGAGTAAGAGGAGTTTTAAGTTAGAAATAAGTTAGCAGGATAGAAGCTTAGTCTTTAACTCTTCAATAGACACAAAGACATAAGCGAGGGGGGTTGCAGTAGCGATTAAAAATGATCTTGTGACACTTAGCGTGGTTGATTCGAATTTTCCATCGCGTGTGATAGTGTCAATATGCCGTTGGATCCGATTTATTTTAGAGTATAAAATCTGACTTGAAAGATTATTATTTTCATTTATTATTCTGGCTTAATATGTAACTTGAAACTTTTTGATTTTATTTATTTTTATCTTTTCGCTCGCTGTTCGCTTCAGCTAACCCTAACGTGGACGCCATATTCAGAGCGGTGATTCCACAAAGTGTAACAGCTTACAAATTGTTGGTTTTTTATTAATTAAAAATCAACGGTAATTAATTTCGATTTTGAAGTTCTTCAGACCCTCGGCTGTTTTTAAAGACGCCTGTATGTAAAATTTCACGATCGTTGCTCCTAAACTGTGGATTTCTATACAATTACAGAGATACAAACATTCATTTTTATATATTAGATATACATGTACGTATGTGTATATATATATATATATATATATATGTGTGTGTGTGTGTGTGTGTGTGTGTGTGTCAAAATTTTGACGCATTTTGGTACTTTTCTGTTTAACTGTTTATTGCTTGCCCAAGCGATACAGACTGAGTTTGGCGAGCTGCCAGAATTATAACTCGCTATGCAGGACTTCTGAAATTTTGTTTTCTGGAAGACTATGATGGAGGAACGTAACCCTACGTTAAAAGTGAAAAAGCACTGATTCAAAAAGAAAAAATATCTTTTTATAAGTGCACGTGCCTGTAGGATGATTTAATTAACACATATAGCTTAGATTTTAAGTCAAAACATAGTTAGTATTATATAAAACACTACTGCTAATTCTCGTCGAAATATTGAAAACTTTTTAAAATTAATAGCTTTCTCGTTTGCAAAAGTATCTGAAAAATGAGTTTTCTAGAAAATGCATTTAAAGATGCTACATCCGGCCTTTTAATATAGCTTTCGGTTTATTAAATTGGCCATGAGTTCTCATCCTGTGATCGTACGATTAAAAGTAAAGCAGTTTCAGAATCCTTAAAGATTGGCCTTAGAAATACAGCAATAATTTTTTTTTTGAAATTTTGCGTGAAAACAGCGATTTCAACGTAGGCAGATACTTTTGATTGTACTTTGTAATAGAGAAATTTTTGACTCCGCTGGTTTATTCAGTTTAATATAAATTCAATCCACCAAAGGAAATGGCGTACGTTTAAAACACAGTATACCCTGTTGTTTCCCCGAATCGTTGAAATTTAAAAATATTATTTGCGGTTTTTTAAAGAAACAGTGAATAAGATATTTAAGTAGAAAATTTCCTTCTCTGTTACGGAGAACAGTTAAAAAATAATTAAAAAAAAAAATGAATCCAAGTCGACTATCATTGGAAAATATTTCTCCGTAAGTAAACATTGAGCTGGGCGAATCTAATTTTGTAGTTGTTAAAAACTGGATCCCCGAACTAGCGAGTTGTAGTTAAAGTGAGAGAAAACTGATAATTATAAGAAAAGTGAGGCATCCAAATACAGTGGAGTCGCGATAATCCGAACCTCCGTAATCCGAAAGTCCGCTTAAGGGAAAGGTGGACGTTAAAATTTATGTTTTTTTACTTTTCATCATAGAGATACGAAATTTTGTACATATATACATTGCACTATAAATATATAGAATACCTTAAAAAAATTTTCCAATCTCATTACAATTTTAAGATTTTTAAAAAAATTTGAAATTTATAAATAAAATTTTAAAATGCTCCTTGCTACTTAATTTTTGAGATATTTCCTCGATTTTGATTTTTAATCTCTTTAAACTGTATAACAAATAAATCTGGATATAAATTATTTAATCCCTTGAATAGTTAATTTTTGAGAGATTTTTTTCTGAATTCCATCCCGATTTTCATCAAAATTTTGCCTTTTAATAAGTTACAAATCAAATTTAATTACCTTAATGAAGTCGAATTGTAAAATGCATGCCCAGTTTTTTGTAAACAGTATCCGGATTCTTCCATATCAATTTCACGAATTTTGAACAAAAATTAAGTAGACTAGAAGAGCATTTAAAAAAACTTAAAAATCTTGAAAAATATGTTTTCAGAAAAACAGATTTAAAGTTTATTACTACACTTAACCTTTATAAGTTACTTCGTAGAAGCTTCATAAATGATTTTTTACTTGAAAAAAACTATTTTGGGACTATTAATGTACAGAAATATATATATTTTTTACACTAACACAATCAATATTACAATGACAAGATTTGTTCAAATAAAGGTCCATCGTAATCCGTCCGAAACCAAAAGTCAAAAAGAACTGAGGTTACGATAAAACTACAGTGATACTTAGTAATATAAAGTATATTTCTGAAAATTTCAAGAATATTCAAAGTCAGACAACAGTAGTATAATAATATAGGACACACTTGAATAAACAACACGTGTTTATGCTAATGCTACGCACCTCTCCAACTGTCGAGCACTGTGACGAATTGTTAGAACAACTTAGACTGTACTGTACTGTAGTAGGTAGCGTTCCGCTCTCTTATCACAGATTTTGTCCTGAGATTTGGTTATGTTTAGACAGACCTTATAAAATAAACTGTGTAATCAAACGTAATATGTAATATTTATGTAATCACACATTATTCTGTAATTTAAGTTTATTTTAAGAACGATTTCACTTAATCCGAAAATTTTTTTAATCCATTCGTTCCAAAAGGGTCCGGTTCCGATCATTTAGGATTATCGGGACTCCACTGTACTAATATTCCATCTCCTTTTTTAAGCAGTATCGTGTATGGAATTACACTCCCCCCCCCCCCCCCCCCTTGAGTGTTCTTCAAAGTGCCATGACTGCTGAGTATATGAGATAGGCTATGAGTTCTATGAGCGTGCGAAATTACTTTATATTTTTTGACTGAAATCGGTCCCGCTGTTTTGCAGCCTACACTGGATAAAAATGGAAGCTCTCGAGAACTGTGGTGCAAAATATATAAAGCAAAATGGAAAAATAAATAGTTATTATAGCGTCCGAACCCGGATCTTCTCATCTCGAGATGGATGTTCTCCCTTTCCAGACACCCCGGAGTTGTTAAATCTTAGTTTCATTTCACTCTCTTACAAGATCAAGGGAGATAAAGTAAAACAATCGATTTTTAATAATAGTCTTGCTTTATTTCTCATAATACACCTATTTATACAGAGGCTGTTCGCACATTTTTTAGACGACTTTGGTGAGCTGTAATAAAAAAATTGTTTGCTGCAAAAGAAATAATTGCAATTGTATTATGTTTTTAAAAGTCAAAATTATCTTCTCTGGCTTGAAAGTTTTCTTTTTATTCAGAATGGCGTTTTTAACAAAGCAGTGGTTCGAAGGCTACATTTATGCTCTTTCCGAAGAGAAATATGCATACTCCGTTATCCAAAAACGATGTGAAAGTCATGGTTTTGTGATATCTAAAGCGTAGATAGGTAATATCGTCAACAAGAAAGGAAAAAAACGTCAAATTGGAGCCTCAAGTGGGACAAAAATTCCAAACAAGTATCCAAGGAAAAAACGGACATCTTCGACTATTGAAAAGGTACGTTGTTTAATGTTAAAAGAAAACCCCCCTAGTCAAAGGACAGTTGCAAAATCATTAAAATGGCCGGTGTCCACTGTAAACAAAATGATAAACGTTCATTTACATCTTAAGAAAGCGAAAAAACGCAATGTGCATCGTCTTCTTCCAAATCATATCGCTAAACGCAGGACACGATGCAGAATTCTATATGAGAAACACTTATCCAAAGAAAAATGGAAAACAATTGACACAATAGATGAATAATGGGTGTATTTAAATGATTGCAACAAAAAAAGAGCCATTTATTATCATAAATGGGGAGAAAAAAATTTAAGTACATGGTTCAAAGAATCGAAAGAAAGTTTTTCTAAGGGATTCATGATTGTTGCTAGTTTTTCTTATAATGGCAAGTTAAAAATAAAGAGAGTGGAAAAAAATGTCAAGATTAACTCCAAATACTATCAGGAACATATTTTATCGCCAATTTTTCTGAATGAAATACCATCGCTTTACGCACAGTGCCATCAATCTGTGAGACTCCATCAGGACAAAGCTAGCAGTCACACATGAAAATCCACTGTAAATTTCCTAAAAGAAATGGAACAAAAAACTGGTATCAAGGCCATACCCTTCACTGATATCCCTACTAAATCTCCCGATGTATCACCTATGGATTGTTGTGCTTTCGGACTTTTAGAATCTGCATTATCCAAATGTCGTCCCAAAACCCTTACAGGACTCTGGAAAGCTGTTCAGGAGGAATGGGATAGAATACCTCTTCTGACACTTCAAAAGGCATTATTATCCTGGAAATTGCGGTGTCGAAAGATAGTTCAGAATAAGGGATGTCAAATAGAACATTTAAAACACAAGAATTTTATGTAATTTAGTTTTGTGAATACAATATACATCGTCTAAAAAATGTGTGAACAGCCTGTGTACGTTACATGTTCATGACTCCTTCGCTTTTGCGGATGAGTTAAAAAGCGATAGGAGTTTAATAATTTTGTTTTTCTCACAAAATATTCTCATCCTGTCTCAAACTTTCTATCTCCTGTTTCAGGGTGTAATATTTCTGGGTAGCAAGTTTACCTGTTTTGGGTATCCCGTTTATTTATTTTTTAAAATTTTATTTATTTCTTTTGTTGTTGGTCTTAAACATCTTTTCGTACCCTTCCATATCGACTCTTCCATATGGAGAGCGGAGACCAAAAGCATAATAGGATTGTATCTTCTCCCAAAACCAAACACCACGCCGTTTCATGAACTGGAAACACAGATCTTACTGGTTAGGGATTAACTAAAAATCATTTCAGTTTTAAATATGGGAGTAAAAATGTAAAAGAAATCGTAGTTTATTTAAATAGCTAGTCAGTAAGTATGTATTTTCAGGGCCGCCCAGAGACTTTACGGGTCCTGGGGCAAACTTCTGTTGGGGGCCCCAAGACTATTTTTCAGAAGACTATTTTGTAGTAAGAGAAGTCTTATTAATCGAATAATTTATTTATTTATTTATTTATTTATTTATTTATTTTTTTTTTTTTGGGGGGGGGGCTTTTTTTAGAAGATTATTTTGAATTTTGAAGTACGGTACAAGTTTGAGAATTTTCTTTCGGAGGAAATCTAATAAATAAATTTTTAAAATTTTTTGGGGCCCCTCCGGCATTTGGGGTCCTGGGGCAAAGTGCCCCAGTTTCCCATCCCCCTCTCTGGGCGGCCCTGTGTATTTTTACCATGTTTTTAGTAACTTGCTTTCTTGTTTGTTTGTGTGTTTGTCCAGTACAAATCTTGGAATCGATTTTTAACTAACTTCCCGACTAGCTAGACATTTGAAACTTTTAGAATATCCCAGAACACGATGACAATGCATTCTTTTAATGCATTTAGTCGAAAAAATCCGCAAGGTGGCGCTTCGATCGAATTCAGTGTTTGCACTTTTGCTTAACGGCGTTTGACGATTTTGAAAGCAGAATACATGTGAATTTAGTTTGTTGGCAAAAATATTGTGCAAAAAATTTTCAACAATTATAAAAATTTAAGTTTATGAAATCTGTGGATAGTGGAAACGACTAAAAAGTGATTAAAATTAAATAAAAGAAGGTGAAAAAGAATAATTGAGTGAAGGTTTGTGCAATTAAGAAAGAATTGTCATTTTTTTATGATTCAACAGAAAATTTACAAACGTGATATATATTAAAAGTTCTTTTTACATTTAATTATTACGATTTAAACAAAATGGGAGAATATTCAGGTATACTGTCGATTCCGGTTAATCGGACCACGGGTTAATCGGGCCAGCCGCTTTTTCGGACCGAATCCCGTCTTGTGACATAGGGCATGTTCGTTTTATGGGACCAGCCGATTATCAGGACCAAAAATGACCGCGTCCCGATGTGGTCCGATAAACCGGGATCGACTGTATGTACAAAGTGAGGGGTCCCGTTTAAAAGTTCAACTATGAGGACTGATGTGGGCTGACTAAGGCTCGGAACTTCACACTTTTATGGAATGTATTGATAAACACGAACGAAATTGCAACGTTTTGTAGAATATATCAAGGCTTTAAACGTATTTTGGATTTATTTACCCAAACACAAAACACTATTTACGTTGGGTCCGAGGTAGGATGGTGGTAGCGCGCTGGGCGCAATTTAATTCCTCCATTTCTTAACCGAACATGGACACGTTTAATCCGTAAATAGGAAAGTTCTTCTATGAAATCAAAGAAGGTGGAAGAAGGTACGTGCCCACCAGATGTCGTCCGTGGAGTTGTTTGGCGTAAATTGTAGCGGCAACCTATTCACCTACAGGAAATCAATCCAGGAAGGCTTTAATTGCTATGCCGGGCTTTGTCGGGTTTATTAGGAATTGAAAAACACCGTTTACATTAGGTATACGAGAAAATAATTTTGAAGGTATGGCTAAGACATAGGGGCCCTCATGTCGAATATTTAAGAAACTCCCCATTTCTTAGGGGGTTGAAAAGCGTGTCGATATGTTTATATTAAAGAAGTGCCATCTTCTGCTTATAAAAACTATTCCCAACATTTCTTTAATGGTCATGGAAATTCATGGTTGCCGTAAATAGATTGAGAAAATATCAGGATTTTCGAAAATCTGACGGAAAGGTTCGGGAAATTCAATATTTACCTAACACATGGAAGAAATATAAGGGGGAATTTTTCAAAATCCAACCAAGTAGTATGTCGGGAGAACTCTTGTTTATGTAAATATTTGGGCAAAAGAAAAATTCACAAAATCCAAGGGCCAGATAAATTCAAAGCGTATTTAAAATGTAAAAATTCAGGAATTCCGTTGCTTTGTCTGAACATTCAAAATTTATAATATCCATTTATGTGAACCTCTGGAAAATTTACATATGATTTTTTTTTAAATGAAGAATTATATTTTGCATAATAATTATGGAAAAAAGAAAAATAGCGGGTTTTTTTAGAACTTTTATTGAAATGTCGAAATTTTGGTAAAGGAACTAAAAGTTTTTGCCATGTTCTTTGAAATATGTCCTTACGCTTTTTATTTCTACTATTGATATCGTTCCGCGTGTGTTTATGTGTCTCTAAGAAATCTGGCTGTTCATTTCGAGTATAATAGCTGATGATTTGTTTATACGTTAATTGGATATGTGTCTGTGAATAGATTTGGTGTATGTATCATTAGTTATGTGCCGTGACAAATCAACTGAAATATATTTTTCTTTTCTTTCAGCTCCTACTGATCCGAGGCAAGATGAATTGAGCTCGGTTTTTTTCTCAAGTAAGACTGTTTCCTTTACTCTTTCTTGTTATAAAAATAAAGCTTATCCACCATCATTCCTATTTTAGGGGGAAGTGATTACTTCCTTATGCCTTACTAATAAAGTATGATACCCATTCATGAGCGATTTGAAACCGAGCTAAGACTGACTTTACCCTCTCTTAGGGAGGAAGGGGCACTCCTGTTTTTTTGATTTTGCTATGCAAATCGTAAAAACAGGACGTAAGGCTTATCTATGATTAACCTTACGTGCGAGTCACTCCTTTCCCGGTTTCATGGAATAGTGGATTATTTGCATAAACTTGTTGATAGCACTCAACTTGTATCGTTGGTCAGTACCCCCCCCCTTTTTTTTTTGGGGGGGGTACGGTTTATGTACTTATTGTTGCTAATGCCCCCTGGTGGAATAAATACTAATCAGATCCATTGAAGTTCTGCATGGTGAAGCGATGCGGCTCCTGTTTAGCCTAGGGCTATTTAAGCACCACAAGGGTTGAAGTTGACTTTTTGCCCGGTGCCACGATAATTTAGACCGAACGTCCCAAGGGGCAACATCTGGTGGGTTCGCAACCTACTTCCACCTCTACAAACCACACGGAGGGATTCTCTGGCCTCCAGATTTAACGAATCTATATCCGGCTTAGACACGAAAACATTCAGTGGCGCTTGTCGGGATTTGAACCGAGGCATAATTTCTGATTTTCACTATGCGCACCTGCCGGCTTGACCTGGTTTTGTGGAGGCGTCCAATTTCCGTTGTCTTAAAAAAATTCTTTATTGATGGATATTGAAAAAAATCCTTCCAAGAGAGGCTTTTATGCTGTTAAGTGATAATTTACAATGTAATTCGCCATGCGGGCTCAAATTTTATCGTTCATTTGGAAAAACGATTCGCCGGCTATCGGAAATCGAACTTGAGTCCTCCCCTGTTTACTAGACTAGTGCGCTTCAATTCTATACCAAAGTATACCCGTGTAGCAAAAGTTGACCATAGCGTTCGAAAAACAACCACCGTCTTATCCGTGTAAGGTTGGCATGTGTAATTTTGAACTTACGTTTTATATTCCCCAACCAGAAATAAAATTTGTAATTTCAGTCTGAATTCTTAGCTGTTAATCCGAAAAGGATAATGGCAACATAAAATGCACACGAATATAATACGTGCCCAGTTTGCTTTAACTAATAAAACTTTCGACTTCATTGTTTTGTTATCTTATTTGTAGATGTATTTATTTATTATAACTTTTTTTTAAACCCTCGTAATACATAGATAGTGTCTACCATACCTGTTAGCAATTCTGTACGTAAAACTTGTTCACGTTGCATTGAGCGTTGGGTTGCATTATTCCGTTAGCACCGACATTGGCATAACCTATGATTGGTTTGACGTATCACGTGGTCATTGCGTTTAGCGCTGTGGTTGGTTAAAAATTTTATTTCTGACGCTACGCAACACGCCGGAAGCAATGCAAACAAGGCTTAATGATCTTGTACGCCCTAACGGAAACTTAAATTTCTACCAATCTGTGTACTATCAAATCTGTCCTCGCTCACAATTCTCAACCTATCTAGTACTTCGTAAATTCCTCCAGTTCCTAGCGCTTCCTTGCTTCTGCCGAAAAGCTACGATGGCAGCTACCATGCGTACTGTACTTGGCCGCATTTTTAGCTTTTATTACCGGGTATCCGGGACATAAAATTCTGAAAAAGACCGTTTTAACTTTTTTGGCTAAAGACATGCTGTTGAAATTTCAGAATAAAATAGCACAAACCGCATGCATCTAGTGTGTGTATATATATATATATATATATATATATATATATATATATATATATATATATATATATATATATATATACACACCGTCCAGTCATATTAATGTGACCACCACCTACTTTTGACGTCAACGTTAAATAATCAATCGCAGAAGGCACGTGTCATCAGCAAATTTGGTGGATATATAAAGTGTGTTGTAGGCATTCGGAAAAGATTTCAGTTCTTGCAGTCATGCAGAAACGGAGCGATTTATCAGACGTCCAAAAGAGCATGATCAATGGCTTTCGGGCCAAGGGTGGAAGCATTTCTGAAACGGCTAATTTTGTAAACTGTTCGCGGGCCGCCGTGGTAAAAGTATATCGTACATGGCAAAATGGCACTATCCAAAATCAGCGACGGGGCAAACGTGGTGCATCACGGGCCATAGATGGCAGAGGTGAACGACGGCTGCGGAGATGCGTTTGGGCGAATAGACGTGCAACCGTTGAGCAACTGACCGTCCAGATGAACCAAGGGGCTACCAACAGTGTCTCCACAACGACGGTTCAGCGAACGTTGCTGCGTATGGGTCTCCGCAGCAGACGCCTGGTTAATGCACCTATGCTGACTGCTGTCCATCGACGACGAAGGCTGGAATTTGCACGCCAGTACCGCAACTGGACTTCCACTGAGTGGAGACAGGTGGCTTTTTTCCGATGAATCACGTTTTATGCTCCATCGGACAGATGCACGTTGGCGTATACGGCGTGACACGTCTGAAAGAAAACACCCTGTAAAAATTCCCGAAGGGTCCAAGCTGGAGGAGGGAACATTATGGTCTGGGAAATGTTTTCGTGGTATTCTCGGGGTTCACTCGTCATTGTGGAAGGCACGATGGATCAACACAAGTATGCATCTATCCTTGCGGACCATGTTCACCCCTACATGCGAATTGTTTTTCCTCAGGATGATGGCATGTACCAGCAGGACAATGCGACGTGTCATAAAGCTCGCAGTGTACGTGCGTGGTTCGAAGAGCACCTGGATGAGTTTACCGTACTCCCTTGGCCAGCAAATTCCCCGGACTTGAACCCAATCGAAAATCTGTGGGACCACCTCGATCGGATTGTTCGCACCACGGATTCTCACCCGCGTAACCTAGCGCAGCTGGCAACGGCACTGGAGTAGGCATGGCTCAACAACCCAGTGAACACCTTCAGGAACCTAATTGACTCTCTTCCTGCACGTCTCGCAGCGGTCCGCTCTGCGAAAGGTGGTTATTCTGGATTTTGACAGGTGGTCACATTAATGTGACTGGACTGTGTATATATATATATATATATATATATATATATATATATATATATATATATATATATATATATATATACAGTAACCACCGCTTATAGTGATCAGTGGTTATAAGAATCAACCGTTTATAAGAATCAATTTCGCGAAAACAAAAACAAATGTATTTTTTCAATGTTAAAATTTTCGCTTTAAAGAATCCATCCACCGGTTTTAAGAATCAGTTTACACTCTTCGCTTTCCTTTCTGTTTTCCAAAAAAGCCACTTAAACCCTCAAAAGGCACGAAGTTCTTTCTTCTTTTTTTTTTTTAAAGAAAGATTGATAAGATCGGATGGAATAGGGTCGTAAAATGCATCTCTTTTTTTGTTACACATAACATAATAGTTTCCCCTTAAACGCTTTATCACAACACTGTCCTATTAGCTTGACCAAGGGGCATCTTTACCCGTCCGGGTCCGATTTCACTTTTCTCCACTGACAAAAAAAAATAGGGACTCTTTTTTTTCCACCTCCCGCATCCTGGTTGCGGCTTCCTGGACCCTGAAACACTTAAATCTTCGGCGAAGTGTCCACTATCATTTAGGCAAACGTGACATTAGTAGATTCAGCACGTTATCAAACCGTGAAACGTAAGCTAGTAGGTGAATCTCCGTCTGAGACTATTAGTATTGAAAGAGGTATAAACAGCCTCGTGAAAACTTCATTACGTCAAACTACCATAGTAAACTTTTTCTTGCTCCCTTCCTGTAGTTGAAATGTTAAAACCGTTAAGCAGGTATGTTGCAACGTAACAAATATTGGATTTTTTTCTTCTCGTACTATAATCATGTGTATCTACTTATAGGTCTAGAAATTAAGTTGTATTTTTAAAATTATAAAAAAAAATTTAATAAAAGATAATTAACGTAAATTAAAGAGTATTTTATAGTAAATTATCTAATATATGTATATATAGGTGTGCGTGTGCCTGTCCAAAAACCTAACTTTCGCCTATAAGAATCAACCGCTTATAAGAATCAAAAACAGTAATAACAAACGTGATTCTTATAAGCGGAAATCACTGTATATATATATATATATATATATATATATATATATATATATATATATATATATATATATATATATATATATATATATATATAATACAGGTGGTTATCAAAATAATGGAAACACCTATCAATATTAGTGGTGTTTATGAATGTGTTTCGTATTCCTTAAAAAACAAGTCTGGCCACCGGTATTTTTTTTATATAATATAGTGTATATAGTATTTTACTGTCAGGAAGCAGTAATGAAGCTAAGGGCATCGTGCTTTTCGGGGGAACAGCGTAAAATATCAAACCTTGTAGACCTTGCGAAAAGGGCAAATTGTTGGAGTGCGTTTAAATTGGATATCTGTTACTGCAACCCCCAGGCTAATGGGTGTTTTTCGAGCTATGGTATGGAAAGTTATGATAGCATACAGAGTGCACGGAAAAACATCCTTTGCTAAACAAAATAGTGGACGAAAGGGAGAGCTGAGTGAAAGAGACGGACGAGGTATTGAAGGGGATTGTGATATGAAGAAAGAAAACAACTGCAACCAATATGACCCCAACTGCAACCAAAAGAGCTCAATCTGCATCTGCATGTTTCGGTAACAACCATTAGAGGTAAAAGGGAACTTCAGAAACGACGCCTTTACGGAAGAGTAGCTTTTCCCAGGCCGCTTGTAATAGACGCCAATACAAAATATGGTCTACAATTGTGCCACGAGCGCAAATCCTGGTCGTTTAACCCCGGCGTTACCATTCGCGAAAGAGAAGAGTAGAGTAGGGGGAACGTGTGATAAATGGGTCCCCTTGCCGATAACACCACTATCCTCCTCCCCAATCGTGGCACTCGCTACGGGAGCGGTCTTTCAGCGCGAGTCAAAGGAACGAGGTCCCTTCTCACCCACGTTAGGGGGGGGGGCAAAGGGGGAATGGTGACCGGATCGCGCTTTTCGGAAACGGATGAATGGTGACGGGTGGGGGGGGGGGTTAAAAGGTTAAAGGGATAATGACGTCTGAAGTTGCGAGAGCCGGGAAAGTGGGAAAGGTCATTCGGGTCGATTAGTCACGCTGCTGGAGCGTGACTAATGTCTCGTGAGGGGACAAGGGGTGGCTGATTCGCGTCTGTGTAACTCCGCCTTAAATGTCGAAAAATGGCATTTGGTTCGAAGAATCATTGTTCACATTGCTCCTCGCAACAGGGCGTGCGTATGTCTGGAGAACACCTACACAAGCGTAAGATTCTGGCTCTCTCAACTTAACTGTCAATCATGGAGATAGATCTATCAGGGTTTGGGATGGTATCTCATGGTTTTTTTCAGGCCCTATCGTAACCCTAAAAGGGAGTTTGAATGGGAATGACTAGTCGAAATTTCAGCTCACTAGTCCATCCTATGGTGCAAAAATTGTTTCTTGCAGATGAAGGCGTTCTCCAGGACGAGATAATCCTCCTATACATACAGCTAAATCTATCAAGTATTGGTTTCAAGAGCATGAAAAAGAAGTCAAATATCTTATCTTGCCCTGTACAATCCCCCCCCCCCCGACTATAAATCATCCAACGACCCTGATCTTTATAAGCGGATAGAGCCAGGTATCGATATCCACCACAACATCTCTACAGGAACTTTCACGATTTTTCCCTAAAGAATGGTATAATATATTCTTTACCACTATTCATGACTTGTATAATCTAATTCCAAGGTGAATCAGGTGGTATTACATAACAAAGGTGATCCTGCGCCGTATTAATAAAAGTTTTCATGATGTTTCTTAGTGTTTCCATTATTTTGATAACCACACACACACACACACATATATATATATATATGTATGTATGTATGTATGTATGTATGTATGTATATGTATATAACATATTACAAGCAAAGCTGTCTATTTGTACTCTGCTGTACATCTGTAGTTCAAGTCCATCTCAAAATGAAAATTTTTCATGTCAGATTTAAAAAGAAAAAAAATGCTTTGCAAGCCATCTCTTTAAAAATTTGAACAGCGTCCCCTAGCTTATTTTTTGCAACTGTTTGAAAGTGAAATTTTTGAAAATAATTTTCCTCCAACAAGAGTTACTCTGTAAAAATCGATTTTTTTTTTTAAAGGGATAATTTTTTTTATAAATAAAACTTTTATTAATCCTGAAGACGGATTACTTCCCTATGCTCAGATGTGAAAGAATTGTTGGTTCGGCCGATACATAAACTCTAATCTTCAAAATTTATTTGTTTTAAATTTCAAATTGTTCCACTAACTTACATGCATAACGATCGCTTAATCCAAACACTGCCGCAGTCCCCGTGTGTACGTTGTAAAACTTCTGCTGGCACAGAGATGGGCCGTCAAAAACATTTCGACAGCGCCTTTTGGAGATTTCGAAAACCAATGTCCCCCTTTCAAAAAAAGAAATTGATTTTTTTTTTTTCTTTTCCCTTTTGCGTACTCCTACTTGTATTGTGTAGTATTGCAAAATCTCTCTTTCCTGTTTGGCTTGTAGCCAGAATGCGTTGGCGTTTATCAAGTTTGAGTTAGACAGCGCTTTTGAGTGGGGTTGCCATGTTAAGGGAGCAGTATTTCGCCAAATGTTGGCGGGAAAGTGGCGGTTTGTGTGATGAAGGATCACAGACCCAATGATTTTCCAGTTTTAGAATCCCTCGTGGATAAAATGTAACACAAAAAGAAAAAGAAACTAGATTCGGATGTAAAGATTAGTGGTACAAATTTCACAACATATCTCGTGAAAACGTGTGTATTTTTTTATTGTAATGTTAAAATTTAAATGTTATTCAAAGGACGGAAAAAATTGCTTAAAATTAAAATTATGTTGACCGTATAATGTAAACATAAACGTAATAAACGGTATCATGATTAAAATATTACCGTTAAGGGATCCCAAATTAAATCCAGCAGTATGCAGCAGTATTCATTTTTTCGGTACTGAAGTTTCACTGAGTACGATTGGACACATATAATGAATGTGCAAGAAGGGTAGAGTAGATTTATATTTGCTGATGTTATTACGTTTTTTAATGTAGGATTACGTTCCTCCATAACGGTCCTCCGGAAAGCAAAATTTCAGATGCTAAAACCGCGCGTCCGTACTTCGTGAGTTATAATTTTGGCAGCGCGCCAAACCTAGTGTGTATCGCTTGGACAAACAGTAAAGAGTTAAACAGAAAATTACGTAAAAATACGTAAAAATTTTGACATACATATATGTATATATACATACGTATATACAGTGGCTCCCAAAAGTGTTCGTACAATTACGATTTTCAATGAAATAGGGGTCTATCCATTAATTAAAATGAATATTTTAGAATGGGTATTTAATAATAAGATCTATAATTTATTCTTAAAAAAACTACTTGAAATATTTTAAAAACATACTAAAACTTTATTTTTAAGAAACCAATAATCAAAACGCAACAAAAACTTTATCTCACAAAAGTCATCTTACACTTGTAAAAAATCTCTACATA
This sequence comes from Dolomedes plantarius, assembly GCA_907164885.2. Taxonomy (NCBI): domain Eukaryota; kingdom Metazoa; phylum Arthropoda; class Arachnida; order Araneae; family Dolomedidae; genus Dolomedes; species Dolomedes plantarius. The sequence continues at coordinate 62,594,606 of OU015490.1, forward strand.
TTAGTAAATATTCTAATTTTTGGTTAAATTAATAGTCAGTAGGATATCCTTTAGCACCCACAACAGCTTTTAAACGCCTGGGAATAGACTGCAGTAGTTCTTTTGTAATTTTTGCATCAATGTTCATACATTCTTCCATCATAATTGTTTTTAGTTCGCTTTTCGTGTGAATGTCGTGTTTTCGTACTCGAACCTCCAGTTCTCTCCAAATTTGTTCTATTGGGTTTAAATCTGGCGATTGAGGTGGTGTTTTTAAAACTTGTGGACAATTATAGAGACACCTGATGCGAACGTTGAGAGCCATGTACTTAGGATCGTTATCTTGATAAAAAACAAAGTTGTTTCCAATACCCAAATTATGGGCTGTTAATTTTAAATTGTCTCTTAAAATATTTATATAAACAGCATGATTCACTGTGCCATCGATAAAGAACAAATTACCTAGTCCTGATGCTGACATGCACCCCCACACATGGACACCTCCACCGCCATGCTTAGCTGTTCCTACTAAGTTCTTGGGATTAAGTTCCTAATTTTTTCTTCTCCATACAATTATACGCCCATTGGAACCAAATATGTTAAACTTCCTTTCATCGGCAAATAAGACATTATTCCAATACGTTTGGGGCTTATTTATCATTGATAGTGCGAATGAATGCCTAAGCTTTCTGTTTTTCTCACTCACAAAAAAATTTCTACGGGCAGAACGTCCATGTAATCCAGCTGCTCTGAGAACTCGTCGAACAGTTTCAGGTGAAATTGAAGTAGAAAATGTTTCATTACATTCTGCAGAAACTTTTACAGCACTCAAATGTGGATTTTTCACAAATTTTCTAATTATAAATCTCTGATCACGTTATGTTAACTTTGCCGGACGACCTTTTCTTACCTTGTTTTCGATCTAATTTTCTTCTTTAAAGCTTTTTGTCACATACTGCACATTAGAATAGGATAAATTAAGTAATTTAGCAATATTCCGAACTAATTTGCCACTACTAGGATGAAAAATAATCAATTTTCGAATGCTGTTTGTTGTTTCTTTACGACTACGAGCCATTTTTAAATAATAAATAGAATATTACGCAGTAGACAAGCAAAAATTAAAGCCAAACGATATTTTAAATGCCACCACAATTCAAAAATAAAAATAAAGCGCCAGACGATAATTTTAATTATGAATGTATCCGAAAATATTTCAGTGTACGATGACTTTTATGAGATAAAGTTTTTGTTACTTTTTGATTACTGGTTTCTTAAAGATAAAGTTTTACTATGTTTTTAAAATATTTCATGTAGTTTTGTTAAGAATAGATTATAGATCTCATTATTAAATACCCCTTCTGAAATATTCATTTTAATTAATCTATAGACCCCTATTTCTCTGAAAATCGTAAGTGTACGAACACGTTTGGGAGCCTCTGTATATATAAATACATATATACAAAACACATACATGTATACATACAAAAGAGGTAAACAGCAATAAGTAATCCTACGTTAATAACCCGCGGTAGTTTCGTTAGAAGAGACTTCCTGAACTTTTTTTTTTGGTATTTTTAATTAATGTTTGTTGAAGTGCTAACATATATCAAGGAACATAAAGTTGTCGCAGCTCTGTGGTCAAATACTCTATCCCCAGTAATTAAGTGAGAATTGTGATGAAATAATGCTCAGCAAATTTAAAAAAATCTTAAATCACGCCTTGATCAGTGAAAATTAATTTAAAAGAACTTTGTTTTAAAAAATATAATTAAATAATGCAGATGTCGTCGAGTTTGCGAAGAAACGAGTATAGCTGTTGTAATAGTTTTTCATCTGATGAAGAAAAAAAATATTTAATGCATTAAAACTCGAGTCTGCATTTATGATATTTTCATATTTTATGGCTTGAGATAATCATCATATCAGTTTAAACTGATATTTCTTGGAAGAAAAATGTCCATTCCCATTTTTCTCTCTTTTCCATTTTCCCGCAACAACGACAACAAAATATACATTCATTATAGTTATTCGTAAAATTTTGTGGCATATTAAATATCTGCTCACTTAAGTGTGCTCGCACAAGTGAAAGTGCGGGATAAGTAAATCCTAGGTATCTCATTTTTCATATTTTTGCTGTTATTGATATGTCATTACTTTTCTAAATTTTACTCTCTCCGTCAGCGTAACTCGCATCAAAAATTTTTTTAGCCAATCACAGGCCTCCAACCGATAAGTCATGAAATTGTCAAGGTCTGAGAGTGGTTGAAAATATTTGTAATGCTGACGCTGATGAACTCAGTGTGAATAAGACTTTAGTATTATCAGTTATGTATTTCAACTTAAATTCGTTAAGAGATTAAAACTTAACAATCAAGTTCAGATTGTCATCAGTTTTTAAACGATTTTAAAGTAGAACTATGAGAAGTAGAAATGGCACTTCTAAAATTCCTAGAAGAGACGTTAATTTTTAGTTAGAATCTGTTTAATTGTCAACCGTCTTATACAAAACACATCGCCTTCTAGGAATCATAAATGTTTTGGATTTTAAAAAAGGCCAAAAGGGCGAGTAATTGTTAACTCTGGCAAAGTTGCCCTCTCCGCTGATTTTTCATCTGTCTTGTCTTGTGAAATTGATGATGGAAGAATTGTGATTGTATTCGCTCGAATGATTTTACTAGGATTTATGGTTTAGAGATTTAACGGCTGACATTAAAAACCATTTTAAATGTAATTTTGTAAATCTTCAGTATTTACAAGAAGTTCATTTTTTTATATTAATGGAAATGGACAAATCGTGATTGTTAGTACTTTTTAAGTTTTTTATTAACTGAATGCGAAACGTTCTCTGAAATACTTGCAGAGATGAAGCCATTCGTATAAGGTTTTGAAAGGAATGGTTTGAATCTTTTATATTCTTTATCAGTAAATAAGACACTTCGGAGAATGTTTAAAACTGATACACTCACATAAAATTACTTAGAATTTTGTACCAGACACGTCGTGCATCAGTTTTCCATTTATAGCCTCTTGAGTTGAGATAAAATCGATGCCAGTTGTCGCGGAATGTTTCTTATAGCTCACTGATCAACGCAATTTTACTTGTTAAATGAGTACCAACTAGTGATTTTAAAATTAATTTTTTGCTGGAACAGTAATTTTCGTGCCGACCCAGTTATCAAAGTTTTCTTTCGGCCCTTTAAAAAATAAATAAATAAATAAAAAATCATGCCTAATTCATTTCACATCCTAATTCATTTTACCTTGCTGTAAAGAAAGGCGAAATTAGGTAAAATATCAGGTGGCGCAAAGTGTCAGTGCATTTTGAATTCCGTTTTAAATATTTGATTCCTAAAAAATAAACGCACTAGACCAGGGATTCCCAACCTTTTTCATTCATCGACCCCTTTTGAAAGAATGATTTTCTTCATCACCCCCTTCACATTTTTCTCTGTAATATGCAGCATACAACGTAATTTTAATACTAATAATTGCACGTAAAACACTTAAAGATAACAATTTGGCAAAGAATATGAAACAAAAAAAGAAAAAGTAGTTCATTAGGTTTATATTTTATTATTTTGTACTATTTTAATTTTAATTTCACAAATTTTAACAAGATTTGAGAAACACAGATTGTAACTGCACAAACATCGCCAAGAGAAAAACGGAACTGCTCCTGATTGGTTGCATCGGGAGGACCCATGTGCTTTTTTAAGGTCCAGTGGATTTCCCCAGTTCTGCCTAGTGTTGGTGCACAAATAAAAGCCGACGGCGGCATTCGAGGCATGCACAAAAGTGTCATGAGATTCGACTTAAGATGTGTGGATCACTCTGCCCTATGCAAATCTGTTTTTATACATTTTAAAACGAATATTATTATCTAATAATCACATTCTTAAAATATTAAATTAAATTTTAAAGCAGAAAAAAATATCATAGACCCCCCCCCCCAACAGACCCCTGGAATACTATAGACACTTTTTAAACTTCCATCGACCCCCAAGGGGTCACCTGGACCCCGTTGGGAATCCCTGCACTAGACTCTAGTGCAGTAGTTCCCATCTGGTAGTACGCGTACCACTGGTGGTACGTATCTCTCATAAGAAATAAGCATCAGCAACAGCAAGTTTCTTATTAAGCCTCCTGATAAAGACATTTTAGTGTTGCGAAATTGTATTTACCGTATACGTATAAACGGCTTTTTCTAGTTTTATGGATTGTCTGTATTTTGTTTTATTTATACTCAAAAACATGTAAAATTATTCATATGTGTATAGGATTATTTTTACCCTCCCCCTCAAAAAAGTTCTAACATAGCCAGCGGTACGTCACGGCCCTACAAAGTTCTCAGGTGGTACTAAAGTATAAAAAGGTTGGGAATCACTGCTCTAATGGGTTTATTCGCTCTGCCACGAGTGCTTGACTCTACTGACTAGAGTCAAGTACTTGTGACAGAGTGTTAAAAACTAGATGACCTTCGCTGGTTCTGTTTTACAAAACCTATCCCCTCTTCTGTTGTTTGTTATTTGTGATTCTTCTTCATCTAGTGTCCAGCCGATACCAGACAGAGACAAGGAAACCATTCGTCCTCAAAGGTCTGCTTAACCCTTTAGGGGGCAACAACCTCCACCGTTTGCAAGGTGCAGATTTTTTCCCCCGATATTTTTTAACCTAAAGAATCTTGAAAAATTTTCCAATTAAAGGTTGCAAAATGTTTTTACTTCTTTAAACTGACAGCAGATGGCAGTAATAACTATTTTTTGCTCATTTAACTAGAATACATTGAATGCAAGTGAAAAAAAAGACTAGATTTAGGCGTTTGCACTGTGCAAACGGCGGCCCTCAAAGGGTTAAGGGTGCTGTGTACTAATCCTATTGGATTCGCTCACCTCAATGTTAACCTATGGAGAAAATGTGTCTTCTATTAACAGCTACATAAATGCTGATCATCCAATACAGATGGTATTTTCAGATAGGCTCAACTTTTCTGTACCTTGCAACAAGATTCATAAATTTCGTCCATTTTATAAATTTCGTCCACCAAAGGAATTGAGGAGCGTTTAAAAAACACTCTACCACATTTTTTACCCGAATAATTTTAATTAAAAAATATTTTTTTTTGCATTTAAAAAAAAAAATGCAACAGGATGTAAAATTTCTTTCTGTATTACGGAGTATAATATTAAAAAAAAATTCTTTCAATCCAAGTCGCAATCCTTGGACACATTTCCTCCATAGGTTAACATTGAGGTGAACGAATCCATAGGGTTTGTACACATACAGTAGCCTTAAACTCGTAAGGACCCATATTATCTTTATTTTCTCAAGAAAGGGGGAAAAAATCGAATTTTGTTGTTGTTGAAAAATTATCTACTCTTTAACTTAAGGTTTTTGTTTTTAATTTGTTTAGTGGTTTGCTCAAAGTTTCCAGAAGCTACCTGCTCAATTCGGCTCTGTAACTACGAAAATCCTGTTTCACAATTTTCTTCACCTATCTGTGTTATCCTGTTCAAATCTCTTATTCTAAGAAATGTGTTTTGAAGAATCATCTCTGCTATTCATCCACCTATTGATTCCTTTTAACTACTACACCGGGGCCGTACACAGAATGCCAGTTTCAAATCGACATCTGTTTAAAAGCTGGCAATGACATTTCACTCGTGATTGTGTGCAATTTTGAAGGACGGTTTGAGAGAAGCGTTCTTTCTGTACTTATGCATGCACGTGCGCACAGAATTGTGGTGTCAAGTTATTTGACTGGCAGATTGGGAATTCGCCATTCCTTCAAAAGGTTTACTTAAAAGAATTTACACCTGCTCTGCGCATATATTGAAACGACTGAAAAACAAAACAAAACTGTTTTATTTGACAGATAGTGTATTATCTCTAAGATTAACGTAGGAAACGCTTGACGAGTAAATGTTTAGATTGCTAGGTATTTTTTTTAGAGGTAACCTGTTCGTTATAATTATCGTCCTGTGTACGTACAGCTAGTTGTGGTTAAGAAGAGGAGTGCCTTGGTCCAATAGGACTTTATCTCCAGTAAGCAAGTTGTTAAGTATCAAGGTATGTGTGCTCAGTAAAAACTGTTTAAAGTTAAGATTACATTACTATTAAGAATAACATATTCTTAAAGCAGGAGGGAGAAGTAAAATAATGAAAAATAATTTAAAGAGAAAAAATTCAAATTTTAAAGAATGGCTCGGAAAAAAAAAAGGGAAAAAACACATGTCGAGAGGAAACGAAAATAAAAAAAGGCCTGTTTCAGGGTCGTACAACTACGTATTGAGATGATAGTGAAGCTTCGAAAGGGAGGCTAAAAGTAGCAGGGGCGAAAATTAAAAAAGGGCGTACTGCGCGGACGGGAGTCGAACCCCTGACCTGCTAGTCCCGAGATGCGAACGATAGCAGTGCGCTACGAGAGCACAGAACTCAGTAAGCAAGTTAGGTGTCCTATGTATGTCGTGATCTGTGAGCTCATTTTAGTTGAGTTCCTTTTACGTTTTCTCCCCTTTACGCCAAGCTTGGCGGTATTTTGTTTTTGCAAACAGTCTTTTTTTCTTCTTTTTTTGTGTATGGTAACACGTGCGTTTACCAGTGTCATCGAGTCACGGTTCTACTTTTTTTTAATGTTTTACATTAAAATATTTCTTTTTAAATTTGAGGGAAGGTTTAAAAAAAAAATGGGCTTTTTTCTTTTTTTGTCAGTCAAGGGTACGTCTTATCATCTTTTGCACTATTACTATTTTCAATGGTTTTTATTACGAGGTATTTTTTTTTTCGAGTTTCAAGATTGAATAAAGGTTACATTCTGAAGATTCTAAAGCACTAATTTCAAGTTTTTTTACAAATTAATCATTACAAATGTATTTAATTTTTTGTCGATTATTTCGTATTACCTCTTTTTTTTTAATGTGATGAAGAGTTCGACTTTAGATTAAACATCTTACTTACATAAATAATGAAGATATTATATATAGGCTCAGTTGGCAAAGGGAGTGGGCCAGTGATCTGATCATCACTGGTTAGGTGCCCGTTGCTGACAAATCCGCCAGCGTGTTCACTAATAATGGCCGGTGCATGTAAAATATGTCGTGGCTGCAATGTCCTTCAAGTTCTTAAATTTACCTCTGGAGGTGTGGGGTCAAGTGTTCCGGTCTCGTCTCTCGACTTGGTTCTAAATTACGGGACCGGCTTGTAGGGGGTAATGCTGGCCACCTATGCGGTGCCCCCTTAACCCTTTCGCGGCGAACGTCACGTATACGTGACAGCAGCTATCCGCGTTTCTGGCCGATCGTCACCTATACGTGACAGCAGCTATCCGCGTTTCTGGCCGATCGTCACCTATACGTGTCAGTAGTTCGGAACGTTTTATTAGTTAATTTTTGGGGCACAAGATGGCACCGCATGTCTATGAAATTTGGAGTACACGTAGTTGGGACCTTCTATTCGAAAACAAGACTAGTATGAATCACATGCGGTCTATCGTTTTATGTAAACAAACGGAGGAATGGATGTATTGCGTTTGGCTGTCAGCGGGTAGGGCATTTTAACTTTGCACGTGGTCTTTGTTTACGAGATATCTTTGCTTATTTTTCTTTTGCGGTGGGATTGTAGCATTGGGTATATGGGTTTTGAGTCAGAATCAGATTCTGTTGCAGTGAGATTTCTTTCCTTTGATGATTTAATATGGAGAAAAGGAGAAAATATTTAACAGAAGACGAAATTTCTGAATTGATAAGAAATGTGTCTGAAAATGAAAGTAGTGACAGTGATACAAAAATCTCGTCGGGTGAATCTGTTTATTTGGAACACGGAGATCAGAGTGATTATGAAGATATATCAAACATTTCTATTCTGAGTATATCGCGGGACGGTACTTCTTTGTGGTCTTCTCCCGTAAGGGATTTAACTCTACTAACATTCACAGCAGCATGCGGAATAAAAGTCGATGATGCTGTATCAAATGAATTGTATTATTTCAGATGTTTTTTTGATGAAACTGTAATGGATTTAATAACTAAATTAATGCGTATTATATTATACTAACCAAATTAATGCGTATGAGAGGTTCATAAATCCGGAAAGTGAACAGAGTTTATCCTCGAAGTATTTTTGCCTGTAACTAAAGAAGAAATGTTTGTTTAATTTGCTTTGACAATTTTAATGGGTATCGTTAAAAAACCAAAAATTAAGATGTACTACTCAACGAATCCAATGATTGCAAAACCTTTTTTCAGTAAGGTTATGAGTCGGGACCAACGCATGGAAATTCTTCGATACTTGCATTTCACTTCTACTAATGCCAAAAAGATTGAAAAAATTAAACCTTTTTTAGATTTAATCATTCAAAACTTTCAGAGTTCTTGATATATTATTGACATATTCTGGATATATTCCTGATAGGAATATATCAGTTGATGAAAGTATCTTACTGTGGAAAGGGAGAGTAGGATTTCGACATTATGTCCCAGCGAAAAATATTTTAAACTGTATAACAAAAATTTTTTAGTGGAAAAATAATAAAAGAATGTGTAAGTAACCCATATATAGCTTAAATAAATAGATTTGTTTGTAAATGTTACTATTTCGGAATTTTTCGTAACTTTAGGCTTAGCTCTTAAAAGTCCGCCGGCCTGGAGAGTACGCTCACGAGAAAAACTTCTGGCCTCAGAGGAAAGCGCGTGATTGGAACTGCCGTCGCGAAAGGGTTAAATGAATGGCCAGCAGTCTCGTGCTTTATCCGAGAGCTAATGGCGTCATAGACAATCTTCTATGCATTTGTACTATATATATATATATATATATATATATATATATATATGTAGTATCGAATTTGAGAATTATTGCTTTGAAATCTCTTAATTTACTCAAAATGGATTAGAAATAAAATAGATTGACAAAGAAAATAAATGGATATATAAATAAAAATAAGTATGCATTTTTAATCTTTTGCATGTAAATTTATATTTAAAGTTTAAAGATGATGATTGGCATCACATCAAAAATGATAACGCTCCTCTCCCAAGTGTGTTTCTTCGACAAAATGCATTTGAAATCTACCGGGAAAGGAAATAAAAGAGAGAGAGAGAGAGAGAGAGAAAGAAACTGAATAGTGTGTAGCCTCAAAAAAGAAATGTGTACATTAAATTGAAGATGAAAGTTCCATATAATACTGATCTTCGCATTAACTTGTTACCCCCCAACCCCCTCTCCAATATTTTATTGTTTCATCTCAATCTATTTCCTGATATTTTTTGCAATTGCTCCTGAAATGCTCGCTGCAATGTTGGCAGGTATGATATATATATATATATATATATATATATATATATATATATATATATATATATATATATACAGTGGTACCTCGACTTACGAGTGTCTCGACTTACAAGTTTTTCGAGATACGAGCATTCGGTAGATTTTTTGCTTCGAGTTACGAGCTAAAATTCGGGTTATGAGCAAGCTTCAGATATCCCACCGCTAGTTTGAGCAGCGAATGCCGTGTTACGTGATCATCAAATGAGAACACTAGAAGCATATAATATTTACAACCTTTACGTACAATTATTATACAGTTGTATAATATTATTCTGAGACTACTATCCAGTCTTAAATGGAGGGATTGGATTCTGATAAAACGTTCTTCGGATTCTCAGAAAGAAGAATCTGGACATTACAGCCACAGTGAACGATGCAACAATCGTCCATCTTCTGTGTCTCACTCGTTCACTTTAAGAGAGTAGCTGGTAATAAAAGCGAAAATGAGGAAAGCGGGGCAAAAAGATCAAAAATCAACGAATAAAATTTAATTTTTCAATTCAACCTTTTTCCTCCTCTTCCATCAGCATCTTCTAGTCTGATCTCCAAGATAAATGTTGTGCATTACACTTAATAAAACAAATTTATTGCAGTACATTCTATTGTATTATGTTTTTAAACAATGTTCGTCGTTTGTAAGCACGTGTTTCTTATTTCAGAACATGTAACAAAAAAATTGCTGTGTTTTGGGGGAACCCGGAAGCATATTTTGAAAGACTAGCGATCTCGGCACTCGCTTGTCGGTTTAACGAAAGTATCAGTTTCGCCATCTGTTGACTTATAATAAAAAGATTTCTATATAAGTTTTTTTTTTTTTTACTTCTACGTAATTTAGTATGTTTTAAAATCTGAATTACATATATAACACAGGATTTAAAGAGATTTTAACAAAATAAATAAATGAATAAATTGAAATAAGTATATTATTGAATTTTAAATTTACTTTCTTCAAATATCCACAATAATTTTTATTTATTTATTAATTGATAATTTGAAAATGCTAAACTTGTTACTTCATATTTTGCAAAGCCAACGAAAAAAGGAAAGATGATTCAATTATAAACCTATGTTATTAGTTTATTTTTCCAGTAGATAGCGTCACTAAAATTAAAGAAAATCAGATTAAAAAATCATACAAATTACTCAAGTGCAAAAAATTTTTGCAGTCTATTTCAATAAATAAGAATAAATTCAAATTTAACAATCAAATTCAATCTATTTCAATTTAATATAAATATATTATATATTCATGTATTACGCTGTATACATGTATAAATATGCTATGTATAAATATATTTACATCCAAATATAATCATTCAGACATTACGAAATCAAATGCATTCAGAAGTGAAAGAATGTTTTCACTTCTTCGTTACCGCACTCCTTGTGTTTTAATTCAATTATCCAAAAAAATTTCAACAATAAGAGTAAATTGTTTATTGCTTTAATTTCAGCAATAACTCGGAGAAAAATGCTATCTGAAATGTAATATCTGTAATGTCTAGACTTTTTTTTTATCAGGGTCTGTAGAAACTTTGACACAGGGAAATTAATAGTTGTACATTGCGTTTTGAAATCGAAATATTTTAGAGAGCTAAGATTGGTGGCATTTTAAAGCAATTTTCAAGACCTTTTTCATTGATATATAACACAATTAGGGCTTAGAATATTTTATTTGAATTTAAAATTTGAATTTTTCAAAATGCGCCGCTTCAAAAATTTTCAAATTTTTTTGAATAATACTTTATATAGTACTGAAATGATTGTATAAGTTTGAAAGTGGGATCTGTATGGTTGTTGAGATCGTCCGTTGATGAGAGTTTTTGAATTTTCCTATAAATGTATGATTGACAAATTTAAACATTCTAGACTGTCTATTGAAACTGAAATATTTCAGTCTGGGCTTAGCGGCAGGGCACGCGAAATGCGAACTGGGAATAGATGTGGACATGTTAGTTATTTTTGAAGTCCCATATAATGATGTCTGACAATGTACCGATTGCTTAATCGATGTATTGATTATAGCTTAAGTATTTTTTGGCGATAAATTTGGTTCCACATTTCATGAAGTTTAATGCAATAACTCGGAGAAAAATGCTATCTGAAATGTAATATCTGTAATGTCTAGACTTTTTTTTTTTTATCAAGGGTCTGTAGAAATTTTGACACAGGGAAATTAATAGTTGTACATTTCGTTTTGAAATCGAAATATTTCTGTCCGGTACGGAGTAGTCGGATGATGGGCTACGGCGTTATAGTCTTCGGAACCAAATTCTGAGGATTCGAAACTAGTAGGGAACAGGGGGGGGGGTTTGCAACTATATACCCCCTACTACTTTCGAATTAGACACCGTATAGGTGACCCTCCCCCCCCCCCCCGTTTCCTAGAGCCACCTAAATTTCGACCTTGCACTCGCTAGGAGCGACATCTGATGAGATCGTACCTTCTTCCCACCTACATATCACTTGGAAGGACTCTCTTCTGTACAGATTTAACGTTCCCATGTTCTGTACAGATTTAACGTTCCCATGATTTAACGTTCGCTTGTCGGGATTCACACAGAATATCCAGATTTCTGACGCTCTAACCACTTGGATGCTCTGAGCCCTTGATGCTTCTGTCAACCAAACAACCAACACTTACCTTGTAGCATTAACTCCATTTCGAATTCTTGCTCGATAGAGCTGCCTCATTGAAAAAGCAATCAATCAGCCCTGATCTAGCGAACTACTTGATAAAATTTATGCACAATTTTCTATACATTAAAAAGCATCAGACATTCGCTTTTTTTTTCCTTTTCCGTGAGTAGATGAAAGTGCTATGAGGTAGTTGCGGTGTTTACCAAGGATTATAAAATCTGTCAATTAAAAAATACCTAGATTATAAAAAAATTCTTAGCCGGTATCACTCACCCTGGAGCTCTTAAAGTAGTAACTATTTGTAATATGCGGCGCCAAACCGTTCAACTAAATCGTATGTTTTTACCAAATCCACTGATCTGGACGAAGTCTTTGCTCAGAAAGCGTGGCGAAGTCGAATCTTTCTGCTGCCAGCGATGGTAATTTCACATTTTACTCTTTGAGTTTTACCGTCATTTTACTATTCCATATACCTCCGATTTAACATACCTGTTATCGCTTCTTCTCGCGTCTTTCGGTGAGGCATGTGCGATCACGAAAGGCTGATGTCGAAAAAGGGTGATTGTTAAATGAACTTAAAAGTAATTTATTTAACCCTTCAGTGGGCGCGCCCGTGTACAAAGTGCGACATTTTCGTAATTTTGAATGGTTTGTTTTTACATGTAAGGCCGTCTGCACACGGAGCAACTCAAAAGAAACTGATAACTGACTCGAATCACAAACCAGTCCGTGTTGAGTCGTAACCTATGTAATTGAATGGAGCCACGCACACGGCGCAACTGGTTACAAACCCGGTCGACGGGTTTCGGGTTTGTAACCAGTTGTGATTCGAGTCTGTTATCAGTTTCTTTTGAGATGCCCCGTGTGCAGACGGCCTAAGGTTTGGATGTTCTAAGCAGTTTCTATTTATAGCTACACCCTTCCTAACGCAGATCTGATTATCTGGCCCTTATATTCCTTTCCATTCATTGTTAGTCGTGGTTGAACCGTGGTAAACCAGCGATTATACTGGATTACAATACGACAAAAGCAGGAGTTGATGAAGTCGTTCAAATGTGCAGCTATTACACGGTACCCCGCATATCACGAAGATGGACAATCTCATTGTTTTTTAGGTTTTTGGACGTAACTGGAATCAATTCGCAGGTTGTCCTTCGAACCAATAAACCGGACAGTTTTGAAATAAGGTGATTGTATCTGCATTCTTTGGCCTTTAATTATAAATATATCTCAATATTATCAACATTTTATATCTTGTCATAAAACGCAGAATTATTATTTTCAATTTGAAAAAAAAAAGTTTATTACAAAAGGAAAAATCAAGATTGAAAGAGACGTTGCACTTTGTGCCACGCGCGCCTGCTGGTGTTCCAAATATTGGCGCGCCAATAGAAGGGTTAAAACAAGAAGTGATAATGCTTGACCTTACAGCACTTTTTACTCGAACCTGCAAAAAAGAAACCGTATAAGCATGTACAGTAATGGAGTTGAGGAAAAATATACAGGGCGTTTTCAACAACTGTTAACATCGTGGTCGGTTGCTTTTTCGTTTTGTTTTAAAATAGCTGGAATTTCTTACATGTATATAATGTTATAGCTGATCTACACAATATGCTCTACCAATTTCAAGAAAAAGGATCAAGAAACACTGACATAGCCAAAATAAGCGAATTAGGTCAAGTTTAGAACTCAGTTTTTAGACACGTATTAATGTACATAATCAGGAGACCCAAATTTGAATGCTAAAATTCTTGAAATAATGTCAAACACAGAACAGTTACGTAATTTAGTGTAGAAAATGAAACGATATGAGTACAACTAGAAGTAGCCAAAAACGACTCAAAAGCTACCTTGAAAACCCACCATTAGAAGTTTAAAAATACTGTATTCGAACTTCAAAAAGCTCGAAGAAAGATTCTTTCATACATGTATTTCCGCCACAGTGAAAAGCCTTGCGACGTGATGAGAGAATGTTGCCATTTCCCATACGAAATAAAACAAAATGTATATGAAGTGGTGGAACTGCTGAAACTGCCAACTGCAGAAACTACATAAAAGAGGAGGGAAAGCCATCGGAGATAAAATACGAGGTATAAAGGAAGGAGAAAGAAGAAAATAAAGAGCGAAGTCTCACAGTCTATGAAAACAAAATAAACATTAGCAAGATTGCAAAATCAAACAAAAAAATCATAAATATTAGTTTTTATTTATAAGGCTGTTAGAAGCTTCCCCGTGAAAACGGAGGCAGAAAATGGACGATATTCCCATTCGTTTTGCACGTGGAGCTTTGTTATCTTCAATTTGCATTGTTGAAATAATTCAGGCAATTCCTTGGTTTTACAACAAATGTTTTTCACTTTGTTTTTGCAAGAGTTGGGGTGTGACCTGCTGCATGTAGTTGCCCTTTTTTTTTTATTATTTCCGAAATAATATTTTTCATCTAAATAGAAACTAAATTAATGGGCACACTGCGGTAGGAGGAGTTACAGAGTTTTTAGGGGGTTGTGTTAGAAAATTCCTACACGAGTTTAATGAAGCTGAACGTTTCCCACTGCCATGGACCTGTAGAAGATAAAGCCTGGAGAAAAACGCCAGGGGTCCATTAGGACTAGAACTGCCAGTGCTAAAACCAGCTACTTTGATTGATTTTAACATTGATAAACCCAGCAGGGACCCATTGGCTCGGGGGTGAACGACTTACTCGGACACCACCAAGCCGATTTTTTTTCCCTTTACAATTTGCAATCCTAAATTATCTATTTAACCAATTTATAATGGCAACCCCTCTTAAGTTACACACCAGTTCCTTGTTGCTTTCTTTGTTTCTTCCCTTTACTTATTTATACATATATTTCTCATCCATACCCTGCAAACTAATTGCGCTTTATATTTACAATTTACACTATAAAATTGCCATTTTACATTCAAACTGCAGTTTCAATTACAATTCCGCTTGCGAACATATTACAATTTACAATTACACCATTACATTATTACAATTACACCATTACAATTACACCATTACAATTACACCATTACATTACACCATTACATTATATACTTACAATTTTACATTTAAGGTGCAATTTCAAATACTCATACTCTTACTATTACATTTACCATTGCATGAATACCATATTACGATTTGCAATTTCAATTTACATTACATACTAACGATTTTACATTCTTGATGCGATTTCAATTTCAATTACAATAACATTTACCACTACATTACGGATACATTTCAATTTTGAATTACGATTTACATTGTACACTCACAAATTGCATTCAAGGTAAAATTTCAATACAATTACCTTACTCTCACAATTTTGCATTTAAGATGCAATTTCAAACATAATTACACTTACTATTTCATTATACAATTGCATTGCATACATAATACAATTGTATTACAAACCATTATCAAAAATAAAATTAATTAAAAGTATTATTTTACTTGTAGGTCATTCGAGTGGCAGCAAAATTGTTTTTATGTACCACCACTGAAACGCAGTCTGTGCGTCCGTGATGTGTCTACTAGTTAATTAATTTCGGCATAGTTTATAATACCTTATATTTACTTTTAATTATGTCATATATCAGGACAACTGACGCTTCCCTTGCGAAACTTTAGGAGTATGTCCTAAAAAATAGGGAATAAAAAATACGGTTGGTTTTAAAAAATACGGTTTAAATATATTGAGTTTTTTAGAATCAAATAACATACACCGCAACGATATTACGTTTCTAGACACAGCATTTTCTATTTTGTATAGTCTAAGCGTACCCTGCTAAACACAAGTACTTCAAAAGTCTTATTTATTTTGGAATACAATTTTTCAATGTTTGTCATCTGTCAAATGATATGTCTAGAATTTCTTACAAGGTGTCTCTTTGAAAAGTCGTACGGCGTTCATTTGTTATTTTCATTAAAATGTCGTCGGTTTAGATCAGTCATTCCCAAAGTGGTCTATATCGACCCCCAGGGGTCGATATAGACTTTTAAGGGGTCTATGCTAGTGAAAAAGAAAATTGGGGGTGCATGAGATGTAAATGGGGGTTGTAGCGTACTGGAAATATGGTCTTATTTTTTCCCGAGACCCCACAAGAGCTTGAAACACAGCTGCGTGTTTTTCAAGGAATGTGTTGCTCAATTCCACCAGTTCGGAACACGTGGGGGGATTCTTAACGTTTCTGCAATGTAATAAAGTTCGGCGTCTAAGAAGAGCTGTCAGCCGATAATCTGCGGCCCCTCCACCACTTCTGAAAATCCAGACATTGGGGAGAGACGCTTGAGAACGCGGGCTGTAAGGATGTGTGTTTTAGGCTCCGTACGTTGTGAATCTGCACTGGTTACAAACCCGTCGGACGGGTTTGTAACCAGTTGCGCCGTGTGCGTGGCTCCATTCAATTACATAGGTTGCGACTCATCACGGGCTGGTTTGTGATTTGAGTCGGTTATCAGTTTCTTTTGAGTTGATCCGTGTGCAGACGGCCTTAAGGTTAAAACTGACTAAATTGAAGCCGAATATTGAAATTTTGCTATCAAAGCATCAGGCTCATCTCTCCCATTAAAAGCATTGATTTTGTTGTGTATTTATTCTGTGTAAAAATGTTACTAGATTTGCATTTTGTGTCGTTTTAATTTATAAATGTATAACTATAAAACTTAACATATATATATATTTTTTATTTTAAAATTTTTCACTCTACAGTAAACCCTCTCAAAGTGAGTAGCTCTGTGTCAGCTTCAAAAACACTTTTAAAGTTGATGAATTTGTAAAAAAATAAGTATTAGGATAGCAGGGGTCTACCCAAAACAGAAAAAATCGGCACGGGGTCTACGGGACAAACAAGTTTGGGGACTTCTGATTTAGATTAAAAATTATTTATAAAAATAATTTTTTTCACCTCACAGTAATCAATAATTTTATGAATGAAATGTTTATATACTCTGATGACAAATCATTTTGAAATCTGTCTTTATGACCAGAAGGGGGAAAAAATATGCAAATAGAGCTAAGCTATTGTTTGGCAGATATATTGAAAACGAAACATGTTCTAATATTTCGAAGTTAAAATTTGTTAAAATTTCTTATTGTTTCAGTACTTTAATTTCGCCATTCATAATTATGTTAAAGAACATTTAAAAAAATTACTGCCATTTGTGTGCAAATAAAAATATGTCACTTCGGTCAGGAGTGGTGGGAGGGTGTTAACGCCTTATCTAGGCGTAGGATTCATGATTTGTTAAAAATTGTAGTTATTCACTACTGTTCATCTAATAAGTAACTTTTATTTTTTAAAGGCTTACGGAGCACCTCACTGTCAAATCTGGAGCACCGGTTGAAAAACATTGGTATATTTGAAGTAGCATTTTAGTTTGCTTTAATCGCTGTTATGTTTGATTTATGATTTTTTAATTTCTTTTTTGTGTTGGTTTGAGCCCTTTTTTGTTTTTTGTTCGTATATTCGTTAATGCGATTTAACAATCAACACGATGGCACGTTCACCGATGGCAGTATTCAAACTAACCTTAAAACGCCATTTTCAGACGACAAATCGATTATTCTCGTCTGTCATAATGCCCGTTCATTTATCTCTTTATTTGAATTTTGCTTCATATCTTACATATATATGCCAACTGTGTCGCTAATGGTAGTTAGTGCTCTGAAAACTGATTAAATGTTATCGTCAAAACCTTTTAAGTATTCGTTTTTTTGTTCTCTTCGTTCTTAACATCAGATTAGAAAAGGTTATAATTAAACGTCTGCAGACGTATTTCATAAATGTCTAAAAAGACGAAAGTTTTTTTTCTTTTATCTATATATCGATGAAAGTTTTAAATTGCCTGAATGAATATATATATATATATATATATATATATATATATATATATATATATGTGTGTGTGTGTGTGTGTGTGTGTGTGTGTGTGTGTGTGTGTGTGTGATAATAACGGCCCACCATTATATAACTAAAGCGAATTTAAAATTATCCTGTTAATAAAGCACGACCCCTTTTCTAAAATTGCAACCTAAAAGTAAAATAAGATAATTTATATTAGCCCTGCAGATCATGATACAGGCATGTGAAGTAGCTGAACTCAATAACATCTCCAGATATGAGTGTTAGAAGTTATGAGATTCCGAATATCAGTATAGTGTCAAAATTCTTGAAGAGCCCTCGAACCACTCTGAATTTATGGGTTCTGTAACGTCAAAAACCACACTTTATAAGAACTTTATGGCCACTTATCCTGCACTCAGGTCAATAGTTCGCGGTTCTAACAAGTGCGGGATCTAGCAGTAAAGTCCCCGGGCAAAAACTTAAGTGGACACGTGAACTCCACGAATCTAAAGTCGCCCAATTAAAATATTAAGTAGGTTAGGCCCTCTGGCGTCAATATCGAAATGCACTTATTTAATATTGAGTGAACAGAAGTTTTGTGTCTCTTTTTGTCTAACTCTCGTTGCTGTCGGACCTGCGGTCCGCTTCTGTCTTGTAATGTAATCCGCGCCCCGTCAGGCCAAGTTATGTGGCCACTGCAGCTAATGCCTTCAAATAAATAAAGCAAGTCTTCTAAGTTGTGTATTCCTTCAATGGCTCCATGTGTGCGAGTATCGCCTAACGTTCGTAAGTGATTCCCTGGATCTACAATTCGCCCGACTGCATCACACTTTCGTGCCGGCTACACCTCCGATTAGTGCTATGCCTCTCCTCCACGGCGTGAGGTACGGGGCATCACACACACACACACACACACACACACACACATATATATATATGTGTGTGTGTGTGTGTGTACATACGTATATATACATATACATATAGATATGTACATATATATACATATATACATACATATATATATATATATATATATATATATATATATATATATATATATATATATATATATATATATATATATATATATATATATATATATATATGAATTTCAGAAGACTTTCTGTATGTCAGGTACGAAAATTACAATGCTTGACTCACCCGGAAGAAGTACGAATAAAAACATCGAACAGGAGAAATTTAATCAACGTTTACTTTTGGTGGTAGCTCAAAACTGTAGAATTTTCATGTTCATAAAAGTCATATTCTTAAGTGAATGAAATTTACGCCTTTTTTTCTTGCTTCTATTGATAGGAATATGTAATGATATTTACTGCATTTAAACCACCTCAGTTTAAGTACGCAGCTGGCAAATATCGACTAAAAGTATAACACGCTCCTTTACTAATGGACAAAAACTTCAGAGGTTTTATTCTTAAATTCTAATTCTACCATTTAAGTTAATACTAATTATGTGTATTTATCAAATAATTAACTCTTCATTTATTTTATTTTTTAATTTTTATTTTGGGGGTGAGGCAATGCAGGATTTTGGTTACGATTTCAAAAGTTTTCTAGAATGATTGTATGTCAGCATATGAAATCATACCTTCTTTTCATTTAGCCGAACTATTTCCATGCGAATACTTAATATGTATTAAGCAAATTTTGTAAAGGAAATAGCATACTCTTTACTCTAACTACAGGGTGCGGACTGCCACATTTCAAAGGGTCATAAAAAAAACGAAGGAAACAATTTGCAGAAAAAGGCTTTATGTTTTCGAAAGTACTAACAGTCTAGTTTTTTTCCACCAGGTTTTGAAGATAACATCTCTCAGGTGGTGCCCGTTTTTGGCGATGCATTGCCGAGGCCGTTCTCTTAAGTTTTCCAGTCGCTCTGTTGCTCATCTCTGGGGGAATGGCGGCAACTTACTCACGATTAGTGGACTGACAGAGTCGCTGCACATTTTCAGGTGTTCTAATGTTCCACTTGGTTTCCTCGGCAATGCAGACCCATTTCTTCTCCCGTTTGAAACCCATCGGAGGATTGTTTTTCGATCAGGAACGGCATCATTTGCATAGAGCCCGAAGCGTGTCCTAAAGGCTCCCCCCGTCGCGGCTACAGGATCCCTGTTTTTAAAGTACGCCTCTATAACGGAACCGCGATGTTCACCTGACCAACTCATGGTGTTTACTGACAACTAGAATAGCCGCCCGGACTGCTGCCACCCCCACACCGCCCTAATCCCCCCCCCCTTATCAATGACCTTCAGTAATGTGGGTGTCTATTCTGCCGCACCTTGCGCATAAATTCCAGTATTATCTCAAAACATATGAAAACAAAAATCGCGGACTTTTTCATCTCCGCAGACACCTGTTTCAGTTGTTTTCTTCTCATGGGAAAATCCTGTTCCCAAGGCTAAGATAGGAAAACAAAGATTAGACAACTCCGTTTACGTACACCAGCACCCAACGTGTGACTTGATGTGAAATAGATACACCGAGCTATATTTAAAAAGTGCATCCCACATGGTACAGTAGTTAGCATCGCGGGGTTCTACAAAGAGGGCTCGGATTCGAATCCCGACAAAGGCATGAACACCCCTCTGTTATTCCTTCGCAGGGTATCGTATTGGTTCACCTATAAGGTGTTCCCAAAGTAACCAACAAAACCTCGGCGTTGATTCGCGGATGTTCTCAGGTTTAAGAAAAAAGGATCGTAGTGTATCCGATAGTTCACTTTGTTATTAATGAGTTCCATTCCCCCAAGGCTGTATATCAAGGGTAGCCAAACTGCGCATGTTTCTTGTTATCACTTTTTTTTTTTTTTTTTTTTTTCGGCTCTCCGCTAAAATTTTGGAAAATTGTGTTAAAATCAAAATGTCCAACATTAAAATGAGCATATCGAGTTACCTCCATTTTTGGTACAACATATAGCCGTGAATCCTGGTATTTTGCATTTAGGTCGATAAAAAATAAACAACGCCCAGTGTCGGCAGATCAGCATTTAACTGAATGGCTAAGACTATTTAAGAATCTAGAAATATTAATTATTATTCTATCAACTGAAGAATGGTGTGTATAATAATTCATTAGAAAAAAAGTAACATCGCTTAAAGATTCTTCCATATCAAATCACTTTATCAAATTTTATCCATATAAAATTTTCCATATGATTTTTTTTCTGTGTTTGGCTCATCTGATTATGTATATATTCCCAAACGGCTCTTAAAACTTTGTTTGTATTGGCCGCCCCTTGATCGGCAATTTTTAAGCAGAGTATTACAAGCAGTGTCTTAGGCCTTTGGTGTGGCATTAAAGAATATGCACATGACAAGAGTTCAACTTAATCCATAAGTATTTATTCATTCGGCTTGAATGTTAAACTAACTTAAAAAGCATTTACATGTACATCCAGCTTTTTTGCTGGGAACTTCAATAACTTCACGTACTAAGAACTTACAACTTAAAAGAATGTTCATCGTTTCTACAACAAGCAAGAAGAACCAGATGAAGCAACAATTCCAGGAGTCCGTTCACACACACACACACATAAATATATTTATATACTTTCTATACGTATATATATACAACCTTTGTCCAGAAAGTTCGGTGAATGTGTCTATAGTTACAGTGGATTGTTGTCTTACATGAAACAGCTGTTAATGTCCTTCGAAGTAATCCCCGTAGGTGGTAATGCACATCTGGGAACGACTGTACAAGTCTTGGAGACTCCTGGCATAGTTGTCTTTACGGATGGCCTTCAGTTGGGTCGTAGCATTACGTTGGATGTTCGAAATGTCCGAAAAACTGTGGCTCTTCAGGGCTGATTTCAATTTGGGGAACAAGAAAAGTCCTGGGGAGACAAGTCTGGGGTGTAGGGTGGGTGATTCAGGGAAAGAACTCGCCTGTTGGCCAGGAACTGCTGCACCAGAAAGGCAGTATGTGGCAGGAAGATGAAGAAAGAGTTAGCTAGTCATTGCTAAAAGTAAACTTCCTGTAAAATCGTATTGCTTAAATTTCCATTTATCTATATATTGTCTGCCTATCGCTGTAAAACCCCATGAAACCAAAATTCAAAGGATTTTTAATAAATGTGATTTTGTTTTATGCAGGGGGGAGAAGATGAAGAAAGAGTCAGCTAGACATTACTAAAAGTAAACTTCCTGTAAAATCGAATTGCTTAAATTTGCTTTTATCTATATATTGTCTGCCTATCGCTGTAAAACCCCATGGAACCAAAATTTAAAGGATTTTTAAAAAATGTGATTTTGTTTTATGCAGGGGGGAGAAGATGAAGAAAGAGTCAGCTAGTCATTGCTAAAAGTAAACTTCCTGTAAAATCGTATTGCTTAAATTTCCATTTATCTATATATTGTCTGCCTATCGCTGTAAAACCCCATGGAACCAAAATTCAAAGGATTTTTAAAAAATGTGATTTTGTTTTATGCAGTGGGGAGAAGATGAAGAAAGAGTCAGCTAGACATTGCTAAAAGTAAACTTCCTGTAAAATCGAATTGCTTAAATTTGCTTTTATCTATATATTGTCTGCCTATCGTTGTAAAACCCCATGGAACCAAAATTTAAAGGATTTTTAAAAAATGTGATTTTGATTTATGCAGGGGGGAGAAAATGAAGAAAGAGTCAGCTAGACATTGCTAAAAGTAAACTTCCTGTAAAATCGAATTGCTTAAATTTGCTTTTATCTATATATTGTCTGCCTATCGTTGTAAAACCCCATGGAACCAAAATTTAAAGGATTTTTAAAAAATGTGATTTTGATTTATGCAGGGGGGAGAAGATGAAGAAAGAGTCAGCTAGACATTGCTAAAAGTAAACTTCCTGTAAAATCGAATTGCTTAAATTTGCTTTTATCTATATTTTGTCTGCCTATCGTTGTAAAACCCCATGGAACCAAAATTTAAAGGATTTTTAAAAAATGTGATTTTGTTTTATGCAGGGGGGGAGAAGATGAAGAAAGAATCAGCTAGACATTGCTAAAAGTAAATTTCCTGTAAAATTGTATTGCTTAAATTTCCATTTATCTATATATTGTCTGCCTATCGCTGTAAAACCCCATGGAACCAAAATTCAAAGGATTTTTAATAAGTGTGATTTTGTTTTATGCAGGGGGGGAGAAGATGAAGAAAGAGTCAGCTAGACATTGCTAAAAGTAAACTTCCTGTAAAATCGTATTGCTTAAATTTCCATTTATCTATATATTGTCTGCCTATCGCTGTAAAACCCCATGGAACCAAAATTCAATGGATTTTAAAAAAATCTGATTTTGTTTTATGCAGGGGGGAGAAGATGAAGAAAGAGTCATCTAGTGATTTCTAAAAGTAAACTTCCTGTAAAATCGTATTACTTAAATTTCCATTTATCTATAATTGTCTGTGTTTCCCCCGTGTTCACGAAAGACGTTCTCTCGGAAAATCTCTTTGTCCAGTTATCCATTGATAAGTCACAAATCACTCATCTCTGGGCACTGGATTTTAATGGCATACTTAGCTGCACGAACTTCGAGGATTTTAGGCCATGCAATAGTTCCTTTGATAAACATATTTGATCATTTTAGCGCTAATTTAAAACTTAACGCTTGCTTGAATTAGGGGCGATATGGACTAGACAAATGAAGTCAAAGTAACGTATTACTAGTGAATATGTATACCTTGATACAGAGATTAGCGGTTTCGTGTTTGAAAGTTGGACGGATATAAAGAACTACTTATCTAAAATTTGCAGTGTGGAGTATTTGTGCATCAGTATTTTATTTATTATTTTATTTTATTTTATTTTATTTTTTGTTGTTGGTTGTATTACCTCTTGAAATTTGGCGTATATATTTTCGGTAATGAGTTTTTAAACATTTTCGTATTTTAAAATCAATTCACTGGACGATCTGTTGCCACTTTTTTTTTTAGAGACTGAGCTGAAAGAAAAACTTGAAATCTCAAACACCAGGATCATTAACAGCTCAGAACTTTATACCCAGTCAATAAGATGAGAATGAAATGCGCTTTTAAAGTGCAATGATACAACCAAACACCGGTTTTCAAATCTGAATGGTAAAAAATTATATAATTTATCTGTTCCTTTTTTGCTTAGTGTTGAAATATTATACAGGTACCTACAATACTTAAGGTATCCGACAACGTTCAAAACGTCGATTTTGATGAAAATTTCGAATTTGTTTTTAAAATTCCTGGTTTTTAAAGAATGCGAATATCTGTATCTAAATCTGCTTTTATTTTTTTCAATTCCTACTATTAGTTCACACTCTCTATATATCTTGTTCAAATTTTCAATCGTTAATAAAAGTACTTTTTATTCATCCACTCAAGTTCAAATACATTTTTTTAAACTTGTAGTGGATGACACTTGATGTTAATACAGTTTTTTCAAATATTAATTCATTAATTAAATTTAATTAATCAATTTTAGTTTTAGACCATATATATCTTGTTGAAATTTTCAATCGTTAATAAAAGTACTTTTTATTCATCCACTCAAGTTCAAATTCATTTTTTTAAACTTGTAGTGGATGACACTTGATGTTAATACAGTTTTTTCAAATATTAATTCATTAATTAAATTTAATTAATCAATTTTAGTTTTAGACCATATATATCTTGTTCAAATTTTCAATCGTTAATAAAAGTACTTTTTATTCATCCACTCAAGTTCAAATACATTTTTTTAAACTTGTAGTGGATGACACTTGATGTTAATACAGTTTTTTCAAATATTAATTCATTAATTAAATTTAATTAATCAATTTTAGTTTTAGACCATATATATCTTGTTGAAATTTTCAATCGTTAATAAAAGTACTTTTTATTCATCCACTCAAGTTCAAATTCATTTTTTTAAACTTGTAGTGGATGACACTTGATGTTAATACAGTTTTTTCAAATATTAATTCATTAATTAAATTTAATTAATCAATTTTAGTTTTAGACCATATATATCTTGTTCAAATTTTCAATCGTTAATAAAAGTACTTTTTATTCATCCACTCAAGTTCAAATACATTTTTTTAAACTTGTAGTGGATGACACTTCATGTTAATACAGTTTTTTTCAAATATTAATTCATTAATTAAATTTAATTAATCAATTTTAGTTTTAGACCATATATATCTTGTTCAAATTTTCAATCGTTAATAAAAGTACATTTTATTCATCCACTCAAGTTCAAATACATTTTTTTAAACTTGTAGTGGATGACACTTGATGTTAATACAGTTTTTCAAATATTAATTCATTAATTGAATTTAATTAATCGATTTTAGTTTTAGACCTAGAGCGTCTCTTGCTCTTGAATAGTAATTTCCTTCTTGTTACTGTGTAAACGGTAGCACTGCGGTATCGCGGGCTTCTCCCGTCCTGTAGGTTGCGAGATCGAATC
Source organism: Dolomedes plantarius (assembly GCA_907164885.2). NCBI lineage: Eukaryota > Metazoa > Arthropoda > Arachnida > Araneae > Dolomedidae > Dolomedes > Dolomedes plantarius. The sequence goes on from OU015490.1 coordinate 62,619,812, forward strand.
CCCAACCTGACAAACTTTTTCTGTCTCTTTCCCCCCCCCCCCTCCTAATCTCGCACAGTAGGCAAGGTTCTGGCAGGCAATCCTTTTTTTCAATTCCTATTATTAGTTCACACTCAAATTTTTCTTTGTTGTTCTAAGTAGGAATTGACTTTAAAAAATTTTTTTATATATATATTACTTGTTTTTCTGTATGATCGGTATGTGTTAAATGAGAGTGATTTAAACATAGCAGCAGCTGTCCATTTCAATACAAGTGTAGACTTCGATTGTGCATTTTGAAGAACTTTTTTCGCCAAAAATGTATAGGACTATTGTGATAACTCTAAATATAATCATGATAGATCTATGAAATTTTTCAGATATGTTTTTCATAATGCTAAGAATCTAATGAGCTACAGATTAGGCTCTAGGTATATTATGTGTAGATTTATATTTTTTTTTTGGGGGGGGGGGGGGGGGGCGGGGCTAATGTCCCTGGGGCTGACGACTGATACACCCCAGTCCGGTGTACATATGAATGCAAGGAAATAGAAACACAAATCACAGAAGAATTTTTATTAACAAACACTATTATTAGTGTTTGTTTTAATAAGTGTTAGTTTTAATAATTAGTGTTAGTTTAATAGTTAGTTTTAATAATAATTTCCTATTTATTAAAACTAACACTAATTTTAATAAATAGTGTTAGTTTTAATAAATAGGAAATAGAAACACAAATCACAGAAGAATTTTTATTAACAAACACTATTATTAGTGTTTGTTTTAATAAGTGTTAGTTTTAATAATTAGTGTTAGTTTAATAGTTAGTTTTAATAATAATTTCCTATTTATTAAAACTAACACTAATTTTAATAAATAGTGTTAGTTTTAATAAATAGGAAATAGAAACACAAATCACAGAAGAATTTTTATTAACAAACACTATAAATTATATAATTTTTTACCCTTCAGATTTGAAAACCGGTGTTTGGTTGTATCATTGCACTTTAAAACACATTTTATTAATGACACCGGCGATGGACGATGGGTTGCAGCTCCCCTTTCTAGACGGGGAGCTCCTTTTGCAGGCGGAAGACTGACCGGTTCCCCAGAACACAACCAAGTCTTATGCGGGAATCGAACCCGCACCCCCGGCGTGGCAGGCTGATTCCTTAACCACTTAGCCGTTAGGCGACTGTGTTGATTTATAACTCCATTTATAAAACATCTCACGACTGAAATTTTGCATGCAATAGCATATAATGACACTATTTTTTTTTAGATTTCGATATATCGATTAGTGTTTTGTTCTTTACACTCAGGAGGGCGTTTGGTACGTATGATAAAGAGAAATTAATGTTATATGCATAATTTTTTTTTTTCAGAGCTATAGAGGCGTTTAGTAAAAATTTGCTACATTTCGACCAAATGTCTTCAATTTTGTAAAAAGTTGTATGGTTTTGGACTAATTTTTCATCATTTTCGTATTTCGGTACTATATTTCTTCGAAAAAAAGGACAAAAATTTTCGAAAGTGAAGTTTTTGAAAAAATCGGGCTCCGAACGCAGTCGGATATCTTAAGAAAGAGTTGGAAACGGCGAAATGAAACCTTAAGGCTGCTGTGTACTAAGGCCGTCTGCACACGGGGCAACTCAAAAGAAACTGATAACTGACTCGAATCACAAACCAGTCCGTGATGACAAGTCCTGATGATAGTCCTGGTTACAAACCCGTCGACCGGGTCAGTTATCAGTTTCTTTTGAGTTGCTCCGTGTGCAGACGGCTTAACTCTATTGGTTTCGCTCACCGCAATGTTAACCTATCGAGAAAATGTGTCTACTATTTACAGCTATATAAATGCTTTTTTTCCCCTTTATATAAATATTATTAAATAGAATCGGAATGACCATAGTCTATTTTCTTTTAAGGGAATAAGCAACTAATTGCGTTATCTTTAAGATACGAAGAAATTATATTCTTTTCAATGGACAAAAAGAGATCCCAGCTTTCGAATTTGAAGCCCTTAAGAAATTCCATTGTCACGGTGAGATAGAGATGGTTGCAGACTTCCTCAAAACCGTCACCAATCTGGTGCTATACCATTAAACGAAAAGTCTTGAGTTCGATTCTGAAGATTGATGCGATAAGCACGATCAGTGGTTATTTTTAAATAACTTACAAAGTCGGACAAAGGATTTCAACACGGGCGTTCTCTGAGCAAAACGGATTGTATGAAGATTATTCACCCAGTTCGTCTGGAAAACATGAATTTAGCCATTCGAAACTATTTAGTTTCAGCTTTTAAAACAACTTTTCTTCTAACACTGCCTTACGTATGTGGAATTGAAGGATTTGATTTACAAGTATCGTATTTTTCAGACCATAAGACTTATAAAATGTTTACATGAAAAAATCGACTTAAAATCGGGGTGCGTTTTATGGTCCCAAGGTAACATTAAAATAAAATGATTTTATTATATCTATTATATATATTTTATATATTATAAATATTTATTATATATTTCTATATATGCACTAGCATTATTGCCCGGCGTTGCCCGGGTAGATATATAGATGTACAATTTTTCATGCATTCCATCAAAAAAATACTGGGCTGCACCCCCCGCTCTTCATGTTCATCTGGACAGACAGATTGGCTTATCGCGTTTCTACTGAAATGATATACAAACAGTAAGAAAGAAAGAAACTTTGAGCCTGCGGACCTTCGTCTGATTATATGTCTGATTTTATTGAGAATTAATAACACAGTGTTTCGTGATTCGCACGTTTGGATTGAATAACTTTACTGTTTAATTATATTTGTTAGATACTGTTTAATTAGATTTAATTAGATTTGTTTGATCCACTGTTTAATTAGAAATAAGTTTTATAATTTACATTTGCCTTTATTTTTTATTATTCTCTTAAAAACGAAGTTTTTCTGCATCATCCTGGATGATGCAGAAAAACTTCGATGATCCAAGAGACTTGGATGATCCAAGTCAACTTGGATGATCCAAGAGACGCACTTTTTTCCACATCATCCAAGACGTAAAGTGCAAGATGCGTTATTCCCTTTATTTAATCAAAGTAAGGCGGGATTCCGCATGAAGCCTAGGTCCAAAGTATCTTTCGTTCTTATTGTTTGTATATAATTTCAGTAGAAAAGCGCTAAGCGCATTCTGTCTGGCCAGAGGAACATAAAGAGCGGGGGGCAGCCCAGTATTTTTTTGATGGAATGCACGAAAAATTTTATATCTATATATCTACCCGGGCAACGCCGGGCAATCATTCTTTAAAAATAATTTTATTAATTTTCTTATGCCTTAATATAACTAATGGACTAATAGTTCGGAATGAAAGTTATGTGTCGTTATGTTTCTCTGTTTAAAGAGCTTTTCCTCCCACTGCTTAAAAAACTCCAAAACTCTAAAAGATTTATCTTATATGATTTCACGGAATAAGTAATTCAAATACATATCGTATGTTAACTCTGTTTCGCGAACTTAGGGGAAAAAATCTGTAGAACTCTTAAACTTCTTCCCACTGTACGATCCTCAAACGATTAATATATTTAGATCATCAGAAGGCTTCCAAAAACTGGCCATAGGACAAACTTAATTTTCTTTTTTTTTCTTCCTTTTTTTTCCCCTTTTTTCTTCCTTTTTTTTCCAAACTTTATTAAGTTCTATTGGTTTGAACGCCATTGTCTAAAATTGTCTAAAGCAGCGGTTCTCAACCTTTTTAGACCCACGGCTCCACTAAACGTAAGAAAAATAAAATAAACACTTGACTGTTGATTGTCTGGGGGTTGACGGGCCCCCCCGTCATCACCAGACCAACCGTCTGACCACCCCCAGATCACCCCTCAGAACAACCCTCATCTCCTCCGCTTACTGATAACGTAGCTGGTTGTGGTGAAGGGGCTGTATCCACAGAAGTGGTACGCGCACCTCCTAGGGACACAAAAATTTTTAAAAAATTAATTTAAAAAACTAATTGATCCCCAAATTTTGTTTTTGCTGCGTTAAGTTTCTCGGGTCCTAAACATTAACTGTGCCGAATTTGGTCCCGGTGGGTGAAACAGTCTATGATTCTATAGCGGACAAACGAGCAGGCGAGCTCTTTTATATGTATAGACTATCTGGCCAAAAGTATCCGGACACCCCCTTAAAGAAGTGGATCTGGCAGGTGACGTAATTGGATGCGTAACCGAAAGCTATAAAAGTGTTGATAGTGGTTTGTCGGGTCATATTTGTACGTTTGTGAGGCAATGAGTAATTCAAAGGTGCTTAGTGACTTCGATCGTGGCATTATAGTGGGATGCCACCTTTGTGGGAAATCAGTTCGTGAAATTTCGACATTCTACGGAAGTTAAAATCCACTGTGAGTGATGTAATTGTGAAGTGGAAACGTCGAAGCAGTGAATCTGCAGAAAAACGAAGTGGCAGGCCGAAAACAAATTAGTGAACGCAGCCGTAGAACTCTGAAAAGGGTAGTGAAACAAAATCGCAAGTCCTCGTTGATTGAAATCACTCAGGAGTTCAGAAGTTCACCAGGCGTTAGTCCTAGCAGCAGGACTGTTCGTCGAGAGTTAAAAAACCTCGGATTCCATGGTCGTTCAGACGCTCACAGGCCGAACATCACTCCCCAGAATGCGAAGCGTCGATTGCAATGGTGCAAAGCTCACCGTCATTGGACTGTGGACATGAGGAAAAAATGTTCTTTGGAGTGATGAATCTCGCTTTACAATCTGTCAGTTTGATGGACGCTTCTGGGTTTGGCGGATGCCCGGCGAGCGCTTCTTACGTGACTGCATTGTGCCGACTGTCAAGTTTGGTGGTGGCAGCATCATGGTATGGGGATGTTTTTCATGGTTTGCCCTGGTTTCCTTAGTTCCTGTGGTTGGAAACATGAACTCTGAGATGTATGTGGACATTCTGGAAAATGCTGCTCTCCCAACTCTATGGCAATATTTCGGGAAGGCCCATTTCTTTTCCAGCAGGATAACTGCTCCATTCAGACATCGAGTCTTGCGCAGGCATGGTTTGTCGAAATGGGTGTTCAAAAACTGGACTGGCCTTCTCAGAGCCCCGATCTAAATCCCATTGAACACCTTTGGGGCGCAGATTACGTAGCCGCCCAAATCGACCATCCTCACTGCCAGCACTTACTTCAGCTCTGATGGACGTCTGGAAGTCAATTCCTATGGACACCTATCAAAAACTGGTGGAAAGTCTCCCCAGACGTGTTCAGGCTGTCATTGATGCAAAAGCAGGACCAACATCATATTAATATATGCCTAAGGACTCTCCGAGTCCGTACCACTGGGCGTCCGGATACTTTTGTCCAGATAGTGTATATTACTTACTATATTTATTATATATATTTTTTTAACTTTATTAAGTCAGAAATTGGAAATATCTTTATATGCCTAACAAAATAGAAAATATTCTTTTCTAAAAACTTGAGGTGCGTCTTACAGTCCGAAAAGTACGGTAATTTGTTCTGTCTAGTTCCAGTGGAAGAACCATTCTTGAACCAAGTTTATAAATTTATTATAATTAACTCTTCAACTTTTATTTAATTTTGAAGAATAAGTTCAGCAATTGTTGAGTCTTTTTTTTCAAAGAAAAAAAATGAAAATACATTTTTTTAATTCCATTTAACTCAATTTTTCATTGCATTTAACTCTGTTTACTAAGATGTCTGCAATAATAAAGCATCATTACTAACCAAAATAATACATGTTGCGCACGAATCGAAGTGAAATTTTGTTTCGCATTAGTGGATTTTGGATCACCGATTTAATTTCTAAAATTCGCAAAAACTGTACCCATCAGTCTCTCATCCTGTACTTGATTTTTTGGAAAGTTTCATTGTTAACCAATAATCATAGTTAAGTCTGCTGTGTACTAACCCTATTGGATTCGATCATCTCAATGTTAATATTTGGAGAACATTTGTATACTATTGACAGCTACATACATGCTGATAATCCAATAAAAATGGTATTTTCCGATAGCCTGAACTTTTCTGCATCTAGCAACAGGGATTCATTTTAGAAATTTCGTCCATCAAAGAAATTGAAGAGCGTTTAAAACACACTAGACCAAATTTCCCCCCCGAATAATTTAAATTTAAATGTTTCATTTCCATTAAAAAAATGCCTTAAGGTTTAAAATTTCTTTCTTTATTACGGATTTCAGTTTTTAAAAGAAAAATCTTTCAATCCATGTCGGCAATCCTTGGACACATTTTCTCCATAGTTTAACATGAAGGTGAGCGAATCCAATAGGGTCAGTGCACAGTAGACTTAACCAACAATCAAAAACGGACTCCTAATCTTTTTTTTCTGTCTGCTTGGAAAAAAAAGATTGCATCCTTCGCTGCCATTATTTTATCTTATCATTTACTTTTAATAAATATATTGGAAAAATTTGTCACCTATCTCAGTATTTCCTCGCCGTCAGCACTTTTTCGTTTTGTGCTTTTTTTAAAAAAATTTATTTGCCCTCTGTTGCTAATTTTTTCTGCGTTTTTTGTAGTTTTCTTTAACCTAAATTTCCTCCTTTTTTACTTTTCTTTGCTGTTTATCAACATTTCCTCCGCGCACACCGCTTAATGACTTTTATGTAGTCGTTTTTATCAACCTCTCCTGCCCCGTTTTTGATAACTGAGTTTTTACAGGGTGGCTAATAAATACTGTGACAAATATCGAATCATTTAATTACACACAGATGAAATAGAAAATGGAAAATACAACAATATTATGAACATTATACATGAAAGTTTACCATGAAATAATTTTACTCGAATCGACCGCCATCTTTATCGATTACTAAAGATAATCTCTTACGCCACTGTCCTATTGCGGCACGAATCATTTTATGAGGTAATTTGTCCCATTCACTTCGTATGGAAGCTTTGAGGGTGTCCAAACTTCTGTGCTGCTTAGCATTTACTTTAGACTCTAAAATCCCCCAAATGCAATAGTCTAAAGGATTTAGATCTGGTGAAGAAGGTGGCCAATCTTCTTGCTTGATAAACTTCGGGCAATTGGCATGGAGCCATTCCTGTGTTGTTTTGGATCGGTGGGACGGTGCAGAATCTTGCTGAAATATCCAATTCTTTTTGGGATACAATCTGTTAGCATGTGGTAATAAACGTGTAGCCAATACTTCCTGCTTGTAATATTCAGCATTGATTTTTACCCCTTTATCGATGAATTTCGGAGGCAGTTTTCCATTGTGTGACACTGCAGCCCAAACCATAACAGAATTCTTGTTCTGAAAGCGTTTTACAGTTCGAAGATTTTCAGGTATATCCTCGAAGGTTGCTGAATATACAACATCATTTTTAGCATTATAACTTAGTTCTGTACAAAACAGCTTCTCATCAGAGAAAATTATTTTTTCAACACTTTTGCTACCGTGCCGGTTCAGCAATTTCTTACACCTTTGTAACCTTTTTACTATTTGTGCAGTAGTCAAACCTTGAACTTTTCTTTTGCGATAAGGGCGAAAACCCAGGTCTTCATTTATGATAAGTTGCATAGTTCTGCGACTGATGTTCTCTTCTGCAGCCATTTTATTTGCAGAACGTTGTGGATTTCTTCGTATCTTTTCACGAATTCTTTTGATACGTTCTTTTGTACGAACAGTGCGTGGACGACCGGACCTTGGACGATCTTTACAGCTATTGGTATCCAATAATCGATTTATAGTCCTATATATAAACGTCCTATTAAAACCAAGGCATTTTAATTGCTTAAATATTTTACCTGCAGAAAATCCGCGATCAAAAAGCTGTTTAACCATTAACCTTTTGGCTTCCATCTCTAAAAATATTCTACATGTTTTACTTTAAACAAAAATCGTCTGCGTTTACAAAAAGTTGCCAATCACACAAATAGATAGATAAATTGTTTTTCCAAAGGATTAAAATTAACTCTTATTTTTTGCAGTGTTACAGTATTTATTAGCCACCCTGTAGTTGTCTCGGATAGTGCGCCTTTAGGCTACATTTTGCTTTACGCCTTTCCTAGCTAATTTTTTGTGCTAGTTTCTTCATTTTGGTTTCCTACAGGTGCCATACTTTTATAAAACGACTCCAAATATAAAGTATGATTACTTAACTGTGTAAATAAGTATTATCAACAAGCGAAAAATGGATGGAATTACAAATTAACTGTTCCTTTTCTGTTGCTATGGGACTGTCGGAAGCGGTTCGTTGTTTCTCTCCTAATTAGCGTACCATCAAACTCCTGAAACGAGTTTTTCGCTTGTTTCGTGTTCGTTATGATAACACTACAGGTACAGGGGAACTGCCGAGAACTCCTTAATTGGTCGTTATGTCCCGGTGAGTCGCCGAATCGAGAGTAAGGCGAGTTTAGTACCTGTAATCAGTAGTTCGCGACACACAGAGGGGTCGCGGATAGTCTGTAGTAAATTTATATACTGAAATATTTAATTATAAACTTTCTTTAAACTTTCTATAATTACGTAGGTTTAATATATCTGCGTTTGCAGTGTAAAGAGTGTCAATTCCAAAATCTTAGTTTTGAGAAAAATGGAATAGAAAAAAAAACGGCTTTTGTAAAGTCAGTTTTTTTTTAAGTTTAAAGATTGTTAAGTCCTTGATTGGGACATAACCCCTTTAACACTAACATGTTTGTATTTTGTTTCACATACTCCATATTTTCCCTTATGAATTAAAATATTAAGGAGGGGAATTGGACTTAGCTTTCTGTACCCTGCAATAGCCCTTGATTTTTTTAAACATGCCTGGTTTGATAACTCATTTTAGCCCATTTTGGACTTAGCATCCCAAATTTTCACTGATGAATAAAACTATTTAGGAGTAGCATTGGACTTAGCTTTCTGTACCCTGTAGTAGACCTTAATTTTTCAAACATGCCTGGTTTGATAACTCATTTAAGCCCATTTTGGAGTTAACACCCTTTGCACAGGAAACACAGATTTATATTTTTTATATGTTAAAAATATATGATATTGTTAAATAAGGAGTCAAACAGTCTTACATGGCTACATTGTTTCTATTCATTCGCTTTTACCTATAATTGCGAGACTGGGTTTTCAAAATGAGTAGCTATAAAAACCAAACAACGATGATATGAGAGTGACATTTCGCCAAATATTGAACAAATACTATTTGAGGTCCAGTTTCACCCTTCTCATTGATTTTTTTTCTAGTTTACTTTTATAAAGATAAATAAAGTTTATAATTTTCAGGGTTTTAATGCAAAGCTTATAATTTTAAAATCATTTTCCTTTTTTAATTTAAATTTTTGTGAATTTTTGCCCAAATGAAATATAAATGCATATTAATATTTAAATATGAAGTTATAGTCACATTAGATTGGGCAAAAAACTAGTGTAGATGGCAAGGAAGACATTTAAAAAAATTGTTATTATGCAAATTAAATATATATCCAATATTTGTAGTTCATCGATTTTTGAAATAGTTTCTCAAAATTTGCCTATTTCGTTTTTTTTAATACTTTTGTTTACATTTTCCTTATTTTTCTCCACTTTTAAATTGCTGTTAGAAATAAATTTTCATTTGAGGTCGCGTGACTTTTCATTTAAAGAAAATGGGTCGCAGTAGACAAAATTTTTTCGCACCACAGTATGTAATCCTATTTTTTAGAAAGTATGTTGATAGGATTAGATTTATTTCGAAGGTATTATAATCTCTATCGAATGAAAGGTGTTTAACCCGCTAGGCGTTTGAGAGTTATGGTCTATCTCTTGTGTTCGAAAGCGTCAAAATCTTACCATCTAACACACACTTTTGAATGCTAAATTAAGGAGGGAAAATCTGTCACCAACACTTTTGAAGTCGGAAGTTTGTGACGGAAATATAAGTCTCAAACTCTTTCTTACAGGGTAAAATGAATGCATCTATAAAACTCCTCTTAAGGTATCTCAACGAAATTTTTTAAGGGATTCCTTTGTTCTGCTCTGGTTAAACTGCGAACCAGGATATTTCATTCAGAGTAAAAATACTGAAGCCCCGAATACACCGAAAATACTGAATTCCCGAAAGCAAAAATTACTCTATTTATATAATTCTCTATTTTAATTTATTTTTATCCATTAAACTGATAATAAGTTCGTAATAATTTATAGTTGATTTACTAAATTTATTACTTAATTATTGTTACATATTATTAATTGAAACATTAATTATTATTAGTATTAATTCGTTACATGTATTATGTTTTTATCAAACGGAATTATTTCCTGTGGCGGTCGTTTTTTCATTAAAAGTTAGAACTTATATGTATTACTAGTAATAAACTGAAAAATTTGGTGCGCATCTTTAAATGTGACTGCTTTAAATACCGTGTGGTTCTGGAATTTTTCTTAAAGGGACAATGGACCTTCAACCTTGAATTTTTTAATTTTTTTTTAAAACTCCGTATACAAAATGAGAATAATTAATATTCTTTTTTACTACATGTAAGACCCTTAGAATTCAAAATAAGGATGTTTTTTGGTAGTATAGTGTGTTTTCAAATTTTTTTTCAAAAATATTAGCTTTTTTCAAAATGTTTCCTGTGCTTTCCATATCGTTTAAAACCCTTAAATTTTTTAATATAAATTTACCTTATATATATATATATACATCATTGTGCACTGAATTTCTATTAGTACAAATCTAAAGCCATAAATAATTCTTTCTTCACTATGCCTGTTACTTTTTATGTTTTTATTTCACTATTCATAAATTTGAAAAATATTTGTTATTTCAAAGAATGATGCGCAGTTTTGTGACAAACACTTCCATTAACTCTCCTGAGAAATTTGGAAGAAATCGGAAGAAAATGAATGTTCGTGGAGCGTTTTTGAAGAATTTTTTGTTAAATAGGTCTTAATCTTCCACAAAATGGTTATTTGTGGATTTTGAATGTCTTCATGAAGTACAAAAGGATATTAATTATTCTTATTCTGTATATTGAGTAAAATTTAAAATTTAAAATAAATAAATAAATAATAATAAAAAAAAGAGGTTGCAGTTACCTTGCTCGTTAAGGGGACAAGGGACCTTCGACCTCAATTTTTTTAATTTTCAATTTTTTACTCTGTGTACAGAATGAGAAAAATAAATATTCTTTTTTACTAAAATTACGACCTTAGAATTCAAGACATGGATTTGGTGTCATAATAATGCCTGTTTAAAAAATAAAAATAAAATAAAAATGCTAGCATTTTTCAAAATGCTACATGCGCATCCCGTATTGTTTAAAAACCTTCAGTTTTTTAATCTAGGTTTAATATATATATATATGTATATAATTGTGCATTGAGTTTTTTTTTTTTTTTTTTTTGTGTGAATCAAGTCAATTTTTTTTCTAAAATCTGCATGTTATTGTTTTATGTTTTTGCATTCTTTTAATTTATTTCATGGTCTATAAATTTGAAAAAAAATATTTATGGTTTCAAAGAATGATGCATAGTTTTGTGACAAAGGCTATAAATAAACAATCGTGAGAAATTCGGAAGAAATCAGAAGAAAATTAAGGCGCTTGGAGCATTTTGAAAAATTCTAGCAATTTTGAAGAATTTTTTGATAAACAGGTCTTATTCTTCAACAAACTTCTTATTTGTGAATTCTAAGTGCATTCAATGTAATAAAAAACAATATTAATTTTCCTCATTTTGTTATATAGAGCAAAATATAGGGGGGAAAAAACAAGGTTGAAAGTCCCTTGCCCCCTTAAGGCGACAGTGGACTTTCAAAATGTGAAATTTGTCCAAAATTTCGATATTTTTATTTTATTGAATTGTGAAACTACGGACGAGTAGGAATGTGTTGCCAAAAGAAATTTTAATTTTTGTGATTACTTTCCCAGTTATACGCATTTGCATTTAATTTAGATATTATGTGGTTACTAATAGCAATAACTTTAAATGTGTTTTTCTCAAAATAAAAATTTTCATGTCATATGAAAATTCAAACTGCTCCGGGCGCATTTCTAATAATCGTATTGCTTTGAAATTTGAGTTTTATATACTTAACTGTATATCAAATAAATCTTATTGAAAAAAATTATGCTTCGTAGCTCAGAATTTCTAAATTTTGTACTCGAAAAGATGATTTATAGGTATTTTGCGTCTTAAAAAGGGTGTTTTCACTATTTTTTCTCTTTATATTTTTAATGAATGCTTAAAATAAGCAATAAGTTTCATTGTTAGTTCTATACGGTATCCTGTAAATAAAAATGACCATATTATATGCAAAAGAAATGCGTATGGAACATTTTTAATGAGGCCAATTTTTGATATAATTAATAATTCATAAATTAATATTTCATCATTAAATTTTAACCAGTTTTACATATCTATGGTACTAATCACATATTCAAATTTCAAGCAAATCCATTCGAAACAAAAAAAGTTAGGTTTGAAGGTCCACTGTCCCCTTAAGGGAAATAAAATATCAAAAACTGCGCATGCTCCGAGTGTGTCTCAAACCTATCACAGTCTATCTGCAGTCTACTGAGTATGAGCAAGAATCATGCGCCCGGCTCGGTAAAATACTCTCTTTTGAGAAGTATGAGCCAGTGACCTGCAGGTCACGAGGCTCCCCGTGACAAGAGCGTTCTCAAGCATCTGTGCTCATAAAGCAGAGTGAAGTGGGCTTTAAAAGTGTGTCAACGGAAGAGCGATCTCCGCTGACACATCCGACGTTTAAAATATGTCCACTTGGAGTTCGTCCAAAACGTTCGTTGCCTGGCTTTTACTGGATTTTGACCGCTGTGATGGCGGTTAGGTGTAGGCTCGATCGTTTCAAATATAGTATGGCATTATTATTGCAAGAGGGGGAATTTGAATTATTTGTTTTATTAAGGGATGGTTTTTTTTCCATGATTTGGATCTCAGCCTGAGATGTGGGTGTCGGAGAGACAAAAGCAGCTCATGAATCTAAATGAGTATGTTTGAACTGCCTATAGCTAGTTCGAATGTTAGCAATGTGTCATTTATCGCGATTTTTTAAAAGTTTTTTAAATTATCATTCGAATATTTCTCATTTAAGGCTGCTGTGTACTAACCCTATTGGATTCACTAACCTCAATGTTAACCTGTGGAGAAAATGTGTCTACTATTGACAGCTACATAAAGGCTGATAATCCAATAAAAATGGTATTTTCAGACAGCCTGAATTTTTCCTGCGCCTTGCAATAGGAATCATTTTATAAATTTCGTACACCAAAGAAATTGAGGAGCGTTTATAACACACTATACCATATTTCTCCCCCGAATAACTGAAATTTAAAAATATTACTTGCATTTTTTTTTAAATAAACGAAAAATGCCCGAAGGTGTAAAATTTCTTACTTTATTATGGAGTACAATTAAAAATTTTTTTTTTCAATCCAAGCCGGCAGTCCTTGGACTCCACAGGTTAACATTGAGGTGAGCGAATCCAATAGGGTTATCACAGACCAGCCTTCTCCTATGAACAATGATGTTTTTCAATTTCGGTTATTTTAGTTCTTCTAATTGAAATACCGTGAACGCTAAAGCGGACGAAGGTGCGATCAGTGAAATGTTGCGATATTTCCTGTATTTCGAATTTTTGATCAACTAGAATGGGAAATATCGGGAACCTTGACCGCTATTGCTGAAGAAGTGCTACGATATTGTTTATTGCTGATTTTTTCAATACACTTGTCTCTAAAATGTCATGAACAGTGCCACGGTGTCTACTTTTCCTGGAAGTTTAAATCAACTTGGATCTAAAATATCGTGAACCTGCAAAAGATCGCATGAGCGGCAGCGAAGTGTAACACTATCGGCTATCGCAAAGAACAAAATATTCCATATCGGGGACAGCAAAAGTTGTCGTTCTGAAGGTGGAAAATTTCTTTGGAAATGAAACAAAATTGGCTTTCTACCGAATTCAAGGTATCCAAATTTTAGATTCATCGGCGTCGTAGAGCCGCCGTCTTAAATCATATCAGGAGGAAAACAATTGGACATTCCACAAACTGTGATGCATGTACTGTAACGTCTTTTGGCGAGTAACTGAGGAGTTTGATTGATTTCGTGGAAAATAGTAAACTATGTCCGAGTGGTTTTTTTTAACGTTGAAAATAGAAGGTCAGAATTTTACTGAAACTTAACAAATTCATTATGAACAAAACTTAAAGGGTTACATGTTGAATTAAATTGTTTACAGCGGGACGAGACGTCTGGTACAAAAGATTTTAACAGCGGCTTCTCTCCCCAAACTAGTTTAGTTTTCCGGGAGGCAAAATTCGAACTGCCGCTCCTGGTCCGGATCTTAAATGGGACTCTCTCCATACAGAGTCTGCCATATATATCCTGCTTGAATTCCTTAGCTGCGACTTGGGAGTCCCGAGAAACGCTTGTTTTCGAGAGGGGAGCGTGGGATTAGCTCAACGATGACAGGCTATGTCTTGGATCCATCCGATGGGTTGATAAGTGGAAACTTATTGCTTCTATAACGTCAAAATCTTTGAATAAGGCTCGGTGCATACAAGCGATCCGGTGTCGTTGCGGCACCGCAGTTGCGATCAGGTAGTACATAGAGTTGAACTAACCGAGTCACACGGACGACGCCGTCGTCCGTGTGACTCAACTCTATGTACTGCCTGATCGCAACTGCGGTGCCGCAACGACACCGGATCGCTCGTATGCACAGAGCCTAACAGTCCCCAAGCGGCAGATTTAGTGACATCTCATGGTGCTTTCACATTCATGCAGAGAATTCTGCAGGAAGTACCCCCTCCCCGACTCCTGTCATCACATTAGTCACGGTATTTAGAACCCCCCATTCCCGCTCCCAAGTTCCCTCGTGTTTCTTTGATCTGCTGTCCCTCGACCCCGCTTGACACTATTTGACCCGCGTGACCCCCTGCCCCGCCTTTGATGCTCTGTCAATGGGATCGCTCGATCGCAGTATCGGAGCAGAACGCAGGGCCCATAAATCACTGGCTTCCCCCGCAGAGCACATGAATGTGAACGCCTTATCAGGTAGCCGACGATTTTAAACACTCTGAATTTCCCAAGCCTTTCGGGAAAGATGAGACGCGCGGGCTTAACACCCAAGGAATGCCAAGAATGTTATAATTCCAAAGGGAACGCACTGATCGTATTTCAACCCTAACAGATGTTTTCTTGAATTTCTTTGTTCCTAGGGATTGCCCCACGAGGTTCTACGTGATGCTACAGGTGAAACCAAGGTGCAAAACATACCCAAACCGCATCTTGATTGTAATACAGAGGTCACTGGGGAATAAAATGTATATCCATTTTAAATGTGGCGCAGAAACTGCAGGGGAAAATAGTGAAAAGTTTGCAATGCAAATATACGATACGATTCTTCCTCGTAGGAATAGGCCACTAAATACTAAAAGAAGTTTATATCCATGGTGTTGTTTCACCATTAATTTCTGCATGACACAACTAAATCTGTTATCATAAAATTTTAGGGTTTCGTTTATAGACATTTCTTTAATAGTCTTGTAGCGTCACGACAAGTAGGTAAGGCTATTCTCTCTGAGGCATTTTGAAGAAATTTCACAACTATTGATCCATACCAAGAAAGACAGAGTTCTAATTAAAAGCGAAGACCAAATTTTTAAAACAAAAACTTAACAATTTATTTAAAAAATTATTAACATTTAAACAGTGCAACATATTCAATTTAAAAATCCCGTGCAGATTCACAACGTACGGAGCCTAAACACACATCCGCACCGGCCGCGTTCTTTAGCGTCTCTCCCCAATGTCTGGATTTTCAGAAGGGGTGGAGGGGCCGGCAGATTATCGGCTGACAGCTCTTCTTAGACGCCGAACTTTATTACATTGCAGAAACGTTAAGATGACAGCTTTAGTGGCTGCATCTGTGAGGAAAACGGTTTTTAATCCCCCCACGTGTTCGGAACTGGTGGAACCGAACAACACATTCCTTGAAAAATACGCAGCTGTGTTTCAAGCTCTTGTGGGGTCTCGGGAAAAAATAAGACCATATTTCCAGTACGCTACAGTCTTACAAAGCAGTGATTTTCAACGATGCATTAGAGCCGAATTTCGAGAATTTAGTCTTGGCGGATTTGCAGGTTTCCTATTTTATTACAGTGTTAGAGATAATTGCGATGCTCGTAGAAAGTATTCTACGGTTATTATATTTTCATTTAGTGTTTCATTTTATTTTTAAAGGACGTGCATAATTTACGCGGATATTGCACCCAATGATGAAAGTGTGATATTGCAGTGAAAAATGGAACTAGGATACTGCAATAATGAAAGTAGAATATTGCAGTTAGTAATGAAAGTATTTTACGTAGATTAATATTCGAAGAAATTGCGCACCGGTAGAAAAGCGGAACCAGCGAATAGATATGCAAAGACGTAAGAATGTTAATACTATGATACATCTCCCGCCAGAAAATCGCTTATAACTCGTTGGGTCACCCACCATTCCTATTTTTTGAAGAATTTGAACTAGCTTCGATACCAAACCGGAATGATGATTAACTTAAGGTATCTCCTTACATCCGGAACACTTTTTTTTCAAAAAAATATACAATATTATATTAAATGCATGTACTTTTAGTTCAAATGTGATATAAAATCATGATAACAAATATAATTTATGTAAAAATTTCATAACATTTTATCTATCGCTGTAAAGAGGGAGAAAAATTATTTTAAATGCCCAATTTCGTCTGAAATTCCGCCATTTTTTTTCAAATGATGGGCCAAGGGAAGCAATTGATAACTATACGTCGGACTTCGCAGTAGATGGCACTGTCCATTCCGCTCCTCGATTGGACACAAACACACATGGTCAGCTATCCCATAAAACTTGTTTAAATTTTCGATGTTGACATATTTTTATTCCTATCTCGAGTAATTACTGGAATTTTTACCCTATACTTGCTTTAATTATCTCAGTACTTAATAAACTTACCTTTCTCTTTACCCTCTTTTTTAACTTAAACCTTCTTTTTTTTGTCTCATAAATTCGAACTTGTAGGTTTAAAGGTAAAAATGAACTCTCAATGTGAAGAAGGAAGTATATCCCCAACTGGCCTCGATTAATCTAAATTTGCAACTTAACGATACTTCAGAGCTTGCACCAACCCCCTTTCGCTCTGTGATTGATAAATCGCAGGCGCGACACACTGACACAGAACAGACACGTGTCACCGAAATTGAAGTTCAACAGGAACCCACCCCCTCTCCTCCCTGAGATAGAGTGCTATACAGGGCAAAGAAGATTAAAAAAAAAAAAATGTCCCAACAACGGCAAACCTAACTCTCAAGTGCCTGCTACATCATCCGTCCATGCCTTTTACGAGATTTCCCCTCCTCCCACTTCACTCCTGGGGCAATCTGCCAGGAGAGAAAAGACCCTCGCGGATCGATTGTTTGAAAAAGAGTTAGTTTACCCCAGAAATTTGGGCGTAGTAGTGGAGCGAGGCAGAAGCGAAAAGTTTGTGGCAAGTTTGGATTCGCAGAGGGCAAAGTGCGTGTGTTTGTGCGTATCAAAAATTTGAATAATGTGATATATATATATATATATATAGTGAGACTTTTCCATCTAGTCACCCCTCAAAACTGCCACTTTTTTTTGGAACCATGACTGGTCGCTTTAGAAAAGATTTAACTAACACACACACACACACACACACACACACACACACACACACACATATATATATATATATATATATATACATACACACACACACAGGTGGTTATCAAAATAATGGAAACACTTATGAATAACAGGAAATACTTTGTTAATATAGCATATGACCATCTACGGCATGTAATACCACCTGTATTCGCCTAGGAATAGAATTGTACAAGTTATGAAGAGTGGTTACGGGAACATTATACTATTTTTTATACTTGTAGAAATGCTGGTGATGCATATCGATTCCTGACTCTAAAACAGACCACAATATTTCGATGATATTTAGCTCGGAGAACTGTACTGGCGAGATAAAATTTTTGACCTTAGTCTTTATGTTCTGCAAACCATGACCTGACAGGTCTAGCTGTAAGGATAGGAGAATTACCATCCTGGAAAATACTATCTCTTGCAGGCTACAATGTTTGCCCCATTGGAGGGACCTGGTTGGATAAAAATTCCACATAGTCCTTTCAGACAATCTCCCTTTTAGAGTTACAATAGGACCTTCAGAAAACCACGAGATAACTGCCCAGACCTTGACAGACCTACCTTCACACTTGAAAGTTGGCATGAGACAATCAGGATCTTACATTTGTGTGGGTGTTCTCCAGACGTAAGGAAGTCTTTTTCTGGGGAACAACGTGAAAGGCCTTTCTTCTGACCGAGTGGCGTTCTCTCACATATCACTCGACCAGGATTTGTGCTCGTGTCACCACTGAAGAGGACGTTTTGCTTTCATATCTGTCACAAGTGGCTTGGCCATTACTACTCTGCTGAAATTATTTTGATTTTGAAGTTCCCTCTTAACTATACTAATTGATATTGGAGGCTACAGATGCAGATTGAGCTCTACGGTCATTTTGGCTGCAGTTGTCTTCTTTTTTGATGTCACAATCCGCTTCAGTACTCGTCGTTTTCTTTCACTCATTTCTTACATTCGTCCACTATTCTGTTTCTCAGAAGACGTTTTTCCATGCATTTTGTATGCTATCATAACTTTCGATATCATAGCTTAAGAAACACTCATTACCATGTAGGCTGCGATTACAGATGCTCCAAGCAAACAAGAGCCAACAATTTGCCCTCTCTGAATGTCTGCAAGGTCTGACATTTTACTCTACCTACCCACCACCCCCAAAAAATTTCCCACCTTTGTTCTGCTACCTGACAGTAGAATAATATGTGCATTATATTCTATAGAAAATACTGATGGCCAGATTTGTTTTTTAAGGAATACGAAACACATTCATAAACACCAATAATATTGATAGGTATTTCTCTTATTTTCATAACGACCTGTATATATATAAATTGTGCGTGTGTATTTCTCTCTGTTCCTCTATATATGTATGTATGTATGTATATATATATATATATATATATATATATATATATATATATATATATGTGTGTGTGTGTGTGTGTGTGTGTGTGTAATAGCACGGGCGCGGGCCGACGAATGAAGGGCCGAGTAGCATGGTTTTGATTATGGTTCATCTTGCGTCATCTAATTTAGGGTAAAATGGATGACTTGTCGCCCGGCCGTGCATCACAAATGTTTAAATCCATTCCCGCATTTCATCTCAACCCTCGGACACAAATCATAACACAACTTTATCGAACTACATTTTTTATTCAATTCACCGACCGCTCCGCCGGTATGAATGCAGTAAGAGAAAGTACAGGAATCCGTCCTACTTCCGGATGTCAAGTCTTATATAAACTTCAGTCCATCACGTGATTAAAGGGTGTGTCTTAATAGTTGATTGGTTTAAAGTTGTTGTTGATGTGCAGAACTGATTTAAACTTGTACTGACGCCGCGCCGCGTCCCTTTAGTTAAAAAAGACAGCCATCTTGAATGATTTTGCCGAAGGCTGTAATAATGGAGTTTAACGCGAATGCCCAAAGGGAATTAAATAACTTAAGGGATTAAAAAAAAGGGTATGTAATTTTGAATAGTAAAGTGAGGAATTAATAATTTTTAAATGTTAAGAGTGTTGAATTAAGAAATTACTAGTTTTTTAATATTATATATATATATATATATATGAAACAATAAACTTTCACTTTCATTAAATAAAACGCCTATTCGAAATTCTTTCATTTTATCTCAATAAAGTATCGCCTCTTAATCCAAGGTTTGATCTAGAGATAACCTAAGGAATCGCTTATATTTCCCCCTAATCCACGTGTAGAGCGAAAATGCTTGTACAACAACGTGATGAAACTCCTTCCAGAACATTCGAAATCATCACCCCATATGACGTGTGAGGTCAGGTGTCTTGAAATGGCCAATTAAAAGTTTTAACCCGGCGGCACCTCCTACGTCAAATAGCGGTTTACTTCTCTATGGTGGCCAGTAATGGTTACGAAGAAAAGTGGCCGTTTTGCGGCGTGGCTGGCAGTATCCATATATCTGTGTGTGTGTGTGCGCGTGCGTGAGTGAGTGAGTGTGAGAGAGGGAGAGAGAACATTTATCGATACAAAATTAAAATTACTCTCTGAAAACATTAATTGAAATAGTTTTGCCCCAAACAGTAAATTTCTCTTTCATGCGGCTGTTGGCAGCGGTGAACTTTAAAATCAATTAGCCATATATTGTCTGCCGCAGTAATGAATAGCACTATAATGTGTAACTAAAAATACGCACAACTTAACAATCCTTGGCCTGATTTTATCGAAGCTTATTTTTATTTTACTTGTTTCTACTTTGATGAGGTGTTCTCTGTCTTTCCATATATATATATATATATATATATATATATATATATATATATATATATATATATATATATATATATATATATATAATGACACCAGTTCGCATCTTTTTGTTCTATATAATCTCAGACTAATGCCAGAATTTTAGCGTTGTGCGTGACCTCCCATTACGTGTTTGATCAATTATATGATAGGAAAATATACTGTATAAAAACAAGAAATATATGAATGAACTACTATAAAAATCTTATCAATGTATAATCTCCTTTAAAAAAATACTATATAAAAATTGTATGAATGATAAATATACTTTATAAAGTTACTATAAAATTTATGTGAATGAATAGTCTATTATATAAAATAACTATTAAAAATTATATGAATGAAAAATATATTTATAAATACTTTGAAAATTACATGAATGAAAAATATACTTTTTAAAATACTGTAAAAATTATGTCAGCAAAAATATACTTTATAGCAATACTATAAAAACTATATGAATGAAAAAAAAATTTATAAAAATAGTGTAAAAATTTTACGAGTGAAATATATATTTAATAACAATACTATAAAAATTTAATGAAATACATACTGTAATCAATGAAATATATATTGTATAAATATACTATAAAATTTTTATGAAAGAAATGTATACTTTGTAAAAATAATGTAAAAACTATATGAGTGAAAAATATATCCTATAACTATACTTGAGGATTATGTGTATGAAAAATCTGCTTTAGTGCAGATTGAACGCTACTTTCCGCATACTCTAAAATGAAAAATTAGTTTGAAATAATATGATTATACATTTCAGTTTATACATGCAATTTACAATTCTCTGTGTTGACAGAAAACTACTTTTAAAGACAATATGCTCGCTTGATTTATATCCTTACAATATATATGAAAGCAAGAGTTATGCATGAGTCTAGAACTAATACAAAAAAAATCAGTTCTGGCAGATACGTCGGAAAAATTAGTTTTCGAAATTTCAAAGGTATTTTCATATTATTAAAATCATGTATCTGAAAATTTAAATAAACATTAACTAATGTATAAATTTTATTTCATCACAGTATGCTTGTCATTAATAAATTCGTAAATTCACATAAAATATAGCGATTTCTTGCCTTAAAACATTGATTCTGTGCCAGTGAGTTGTGGCATTTCAGGGTGCCGTGGGATAGGTTAAGGCTGCCGCGAGATTTTTGGATTAACCCAAAAATATAAGTAGATCCCTCTTAAAGTAAATATGAAGTTGAATTAACATACTGTTAAAATCATATGAATGGAATATATACTCTGTAAAAATTATATGAATGAAAAATATACTCTATAAAAATGCTTTAAAAATTACATGAGGGAAATATATACTTAATAACAATACTATAAAAGTTATATGAATGAAAAGTATACTCTATAAAAATACTGTAAAAATTATATGAATAAAAAATATACTTTGTAAAAATACTGTAAAAATTACATGAGTGAAATATATACTTAATAACAATACTAGAAAAATTATATCAATGAAAAATATATTGCATAAAAATACTGTTAAAATTATATGAATGAAAAATATACTTTGTAAAAATACTGTAAAAATTACATGAGTGAAATATATATACTTAATATCAATACTATAAAAATTATATCAATGAAAAATATACTCTATAAAAATATTATAAAAATTATATAAATGAAAAATATACTTTATAAAAATACTGTAAAAATTACACGAGTGAAATATATACTTAATAATAATACTATAAAATTTCAGTGAAATATATACTGTATTAAAATACTATAACAATTATATGAATGAAAAATATACTTTGTAAAATACTGTAAAAATTTCACGTGGGAAATATATATTTAATACCAATACTATAAAAATTATATCAATAAAAAATATACTTTGTAAAAATTCTGTAAAAATTATGAGTGAAAAATATATTATTACTCTCTCTCCCGACAAATTGCGACACAGATCGATATGGGTCGTGGATGAATGAAGTAAATTTATATCATATTGAATTATTTAATTAAAAACCATGCTGTAAATTTTCTATAATTACCTTTTTTTAATATATTTATTTATATTTTAATATGTTAATAAATTAATGTGATATGGTATTGTTGAATAAGGTGTCAAACAGTTTTACAATAAAAATCTCCATCAGCAAAATGCTATACTTCCATTGCTTCTAACTATCTGTGCGAGAGTGGGTTTTCAAAATTATTAGCTGTAAAAACCGAACAACGATCAAGACTTAAGGCTGCTATATACTAACCCTTTTGGATTCCCACACCTCTATGTTAATCTATGGAGAAAATGTGTCCAAGGATTGCCGACTTGGATTGAAAGATTTTTTTAAAATTTTTTTATTATTATTTTTTTTAAATTTTTTTATTATTATACCCCGAAATAGAGAAAGAAATTTTACACCTGAAACTGCTGTAGTGTAATACTATACTGGTTTCCATGGCTATTTTGGAAATTGTATTAATATATTGTACAAATGAATAAAATCAACAGTGGTGTAAGTAAACAGGAAATCCAACGTAAATAAAGCACAAATAGCAGTAAGGTGCAATTTTGCATACGGCCGTTTCGAAGCTGCAAAGGAGCTTCTTCTTCAGTGCAAAAGAACTTAGTGGCAGCTCAAAAAGCCGAAAAACGGCCGTATGCAAAATTGCACCTTACTGCTATTTGTGCTTTATTCACATTGAATTTCCTGTTTATTCCTCCAGCATAAAGGTTTTTTTTTTTCTTTTCAGTGGAGTAAGTATTTATTCGAACTTAAATTTAACATGTTCCTGATATATACCACTTTAATCCTGATGATTCCACTTTAAATTAATATTAAAAAAATTGAAATAACTAAAATTTTAATAAGGGTGACCTAAGTTTTTAATCCCATTCCCAAGGGTGCCGCAAACATAAAAAGGTTGGGAATCCCCGTCTTAGAAATATGCACTTTATTTGCTACTCAAGAAACATCTGATATATATTGCGTAAATTTGTCATCATGTCGCGACAGTAAAAAGAATTGGATTGCAAAATATTGTGATTATTCACGTAAAAAGATTGGATTGCAAAAAGATAAAAGAACAGAGTAAAAAGATTGCACAGTAAAAAAAATTGGATTGCAAAATATTGTCATTATTCACGTAAATAATGACAATATTTTGCAATCGAATCTAGGTTTCGAAAAACGTCTCGATGGAGCAACAGTTCCTGTCGAGAAAAGAAGCGCTTGTTTCAACTCTCAAATTTATTATTACATCAGCTTCCTAAAAAAAAAAGTACATAACAGATTCGCAAATAGAAAAATAGAAAAGAAAAACGATATAACAGATTCGCAAATAGAAAAATAGAAAAAAAAAAAACGATACTTAGCTTTTACTATTTTAAAAGCTTTGACCCACTTTAATTCAAGGTTATTGGGTTGCTGAATAAAAACGGCATTTAATTTTTTTTCTCTCTCTTGATTATTGTTTAAGATCAGTGGTGCGTAAATTTTGGGTCGAGACCCACAGAGGGGGTCGTGAAAAAAAATGGTCGCGGATAATCTGAAGTCATGCTTTATTACTTAATTAAAAAACATGCTTTAAACTTTCTATATTTACATATTTTTAATATTTTTATGTATATATAAATTTTTAAAATGTGTCAAGGTTTTTTGAGACACCCTGTATATCCAAAATCTACACTTCATTGATTTTTTTTTTTTGGAAATAGTTTTTCAAAATTTGCTTATTTCGTTTTCCTATTTCTTAATTTGCTGTTATACCAATAAATTATCATTAGAGTCGCGTGATTTTTCAATTAAAGATAAATGGTCGCGGTAGATAAAAATTTGCAAAAGAAACTGCAGGGGTCGCGGATGGCTTGAAATAAATTTATATCATACCAAAATGTTAAATTTTAAATTATGCTTTAAGGGGATTCACTACTCTTAAATCTTTAAAACATTCGATTTTTTAAAAAAAATATATGTTAAAGCCTGATTATTTCTGAACAAAATAAAGCAAACCGCATGAAAGTATTCCGATTAGTTCCGGAGATATTGATATTCTAAATATTTAATTACTGATCAAGTTTATGGTAAGAAAAATTTTAAACTCATTTTTCTCAAAATGTAATTTTGCATCATTCCGCAACTGATATCTCAAAAACTATGAAACATAATTCCATGAAATTTTTATCATTGTATAATCATGTTATTTTATTGCGTCTGAACCAGAATTATTGCAATTACTGCACATTTTGTTATTTATTCAGGGGTATATTAATGCAAAAATTTAAGGAAATTTTAAGTATATTCTGAGCAGTTTTAAAAAAAATGAAAAAATGTTTTAATGTTGAATGTTTTATGTTCAATTGTATTTTGAATTTTTTGTTTTAAATATAAAACAGGAATTATACATTTAAGTGTAAAATTAATTTCATAGTTCTGCGCGCAAGCCAGTATACAATAAAAATACTTAAAAAACAAGATATATCTAAAGCATTTAAAAAAAAAATATTTTAAATTATTTTGAGAGTTGAAAATTTGTTTATTAAAATAAATATGTCAATTTATAGTATACATAAGATTTGGAAAAATTGGGAGTAAATTGAAATAGATACAATGAGTCAAAAAAGTATGAAAATATGCTTTATTTCCTTGACTTAAGGGTCGTGAGTCCCCTTAAATTTTCTGTAATTACATATTTTCAATATTTTTATTTTTATAAGTTAAATAATATACGCAGACCTGCCAACCTTAGCAAGAGAATAATCCTGCAATTTTCTACCGTGCATAAAATAATCGACATAACACAAAACAGTATAGTAAAAAATTATAATAAAAGAATTATAATGTATACTTACTTATAGTTAATAGGGTCTCTTTAATAATATTACATAGTTCAAAATATTTTCTTACTGTTCAGCTCATCTTGAAATAAGAATATTAAACAAAAGTTATATATTTTAAATTTGTAATCATACATTTTGATGGACATCATATTTACACTAGCAGGGAACCCAGCAGTCTATATTTTGAGTACTTCTATTTCTTTGTAATGTTTGTTTTAATTAATTGGAAAAAATCTTGGAATTTTTGTAGCATTTACTGTAGCTGATTTTGCTCTTTTTAAAAATTCATTGTCAAATTGTTCTTCATAACAGCGTCCTTGTGGATTCGATTTGCATATTAGCAAATTTTCTAAGGTATCCCTTGACATAGATGACTTGAACTGAGTAGATATTTTTGTTATGTAACTAAAAGTCCTCTCACACCCTGCATTACTGTGAGGGGTTGTTAAAACCAGCGTTATTTATTTATTTTTTCCGTTTCGGAATCCAGTAATAATAATGCCCCTTCCGGAAACCCGGAAGATGCATTATTAAAAATCCGGCACTGCCGGGGCAAATCCGGAAAGTTGGCAGGTCTGTATACGGTATGATATTGTTAAATAAGGTTTCAAACAGCCTTACAATAAAACTTCACCAATAAAATGCTGTATATACTTTGCTTCCATTTGCTTTTACCTATCTGAGTGAGACTCGGTACTCAAAATAAATAGCTATAAAAACCGAACAACGATCAAGACCTAACCCGGAAGATGGTATGACAGAAAGATTCAACAAATGTTTTCTGACGTTCACTCTTACCAAAGCTAATTTTTTTTTCTACTTTAGCGTTATATGTGTTCACTAGCTGAAAACCCGCGCTTCGCTACGGAGTGCATTCAAAATAAATACAACGGTCAATGTATGCAATTAATGCCAATATATATATATATATATATATATATATATATATATATATTTATAATAAATGCGACGATCAATGTATACAATTGATGTAAAATATATATATATATATATATATTTATAAAAAAATCGTAAGGGATATGCATTTTTTTTTTGGATAATATCCAATCGTCTGCTGCATTAGAAAGAGAAAAAAATTTTTTTTTGTCTATTTAGTTGTTACGCACGTGACGATAAATTTATTGAAAGTACCAGAAAAAGAAATCACGTGATCAGCATTTAATAAATTAAATTCTAAAAATTAATCTTTAAAAATTCACCAAAAATCAGAAAATGGAGGTAAAAATTCGAAAAAAATTTCATTTTGAAGGAATTTTTATGATCTTTCTCGTGATATAAATTTTATAACCCTCAATGTATTATTTTAAATGCAAACGTAAAAAAAGTTTAAAAAACAGCTTAAAAATTTAATTTAAAAAAATCTAAGAAAAATTTTTGAAAAATCTTTCTTAATGCACCCCTACACTATTAGAAGAATCGCCATGCAAAATTTCAGCCCTTTAGGTCCAGCGGTTTGGTCTGTGCGTTGTATGTCAGTCAGTCAGTCAGTCAGTCAGTCAGTGAATGAATGAGTCAGTTACGGAACTGTTTTTTATATATAGATTATTAAAGGATAGCTGGTTGTGGAATTATCCACCTCGAAACGAAAAACTGGGCTGAGTCGATATTTTAAATCATTTTATTACGAAAATTTTCATTACAATTCATTACAAACTGCTGCTATAGAGCGAGCCACTACAACTGGCTGCACATCAATCAGTAATCAGCAACATTCTGAGTAGAAGTTCCTGGGAACTGGTTCCCTCTACTTCTAAAAAATAACTTTGGTTTTTTCAGGAGCTTGCCATAATTAAATTTGACTGTGGAGTCGTTAGTAAATATAAAAGAGTATAATGTGAAGTGTTAAGATCTTCGAATTTCTGCGACCAGAGAAAGTTTAAGGATAGGAAACAAATAAAGTTAAAAATAAAAGCAAAAAGGTGTTAGTATTAAATTTTTTTTTTTTTACCTTGAGTAATGTTTCCACTACCCAAGTATCAATTTTAAAAAAAATTTAAATTGTTTTTTGCCGTAGACAAAGTCTACGTATTGATTTTTTATGATTTTTTTTTTAACAATTAAAAAAGGATTGCCGGCCAGAACCTGGCATACTGTGCGAGAAACGCAGGGGGGTGTCTGCACATACAGGCGATGCTTTTTATATAGTCCTTGGCGGTTAAGTGCGCAATGACGCGAACATATTGGTGGTTAAAGTTAAGTTCGCTATGGCGCGAACAATATGAATAAACTAAATTTATAAATTTCATTGTTTTAATTTGTAGTTTATCATTTTGAAATCAGGCTCTTTTATAATTTTTGTTAATTTTTAACTTATTGAAATGTAAATATATATTAATCTTTAAATAAGAAGTTTAAGTCACATGAGATTTGCTAAAAACAAGTGCAGAAGCAGGACTTTTTTTTATCATTATTGTGCAAGGTAAATATATATCCGATATCCTGCAGTCCATGCATTTAAAGAAAAAGTTTGTCAGAGGTTGCTTATTTCTTTTTTCTATTATTTTGGTTAACATTTTCCTCATTTATTTAAAAAAAAAAAAGCTACTAATTTTTTTTAATGGAGGTCGAGGGATTTTGTAAAAAATTAATGAAAGTAGGTCGCAAACGAAAAAAATTTGCGCACCACTAGTGTTTAGATCATTAAATTTAGCTGTAATTTTAAGTTTTCTCCGTGATCCTGAAATTTTGATTTTGTTTGTGATTCAATATACTAGAAATGGGACTCGAAGCCTTCTCATTTATGAAACGTTACGTCTGATGGTAATAGAAGAGGAATAAAAGAAGTTTCTATAAAATAGGGGCAACGGTTGGCGAATATTTTGTATTTTTTAAAAAAAGATATTCGTTTTTATGTTTAGACGAGATGTAATCTGTTAATTTCATCGTTTCCATCTGTTTTCTGAAAGAGGAAGGTTTTGATTGCGCGAAACTTTATTTTATGAAACATCACTTTATTAGTAATATGAATCAAAATGACTCTGAAAGAAAGGATGATGATCATGATCATCATTATAGGCACGAGAGCCTCGTGTAATTTAATATGTAATTTCATTGTTGTCATCTATCCTCTGAGAGAGGAAGACCTTTTGTGTACATATAATTTTATTTCTTAAAACATCGCTATATTGGTATTAAAGATTAAAGACAAGATTAAAAGACAAGATGAGGACAAAGACTATGAAAGGATGATGTTGATCATTATCTTCATCATCATCAGAGGTACGTGTGCCCTGGCCTTCCACTGAAGATTTTGCCAGCCATTTCTACTTCTTGGTGTATCATACCAGTTACTTACATTAATTGCCTGGCAATCCTTCTCCACTGAGACTCTCCAGTGCAAATCTGGTCTTCCTGGGGCTGGGAAAAAGATCTTTATAACAGGATTTAAGTCGTCCATTCTTAGAAGATGAACAGCCCGATTAAAACGATTAATCTCAATACATTTTATCTTATCTGGGCCTTCAAAATGTCTGTATAATTCAGAAGTGGAACGTCATCTCCATTAATCATTTTCTATGATACCCCCCAAGGATACTTCTGAATTGAAGTTTTATAAAGAAGAAATATATATCCTCTGGAAATGAACTGTGATTTTGAAGTCTTCCGAGACTGCAGTAGCATTTATAAGCATAAATATTCTCTTTCGTTTTTCTGATAATATTTTATTTTGACAAGAAAAGATGATCAAGTATATATGAGAGGTGGTAAATCAACCTCATTAAAATGATACTGTGTTGAGCAGAAAATAATTACAAGATAAAAAGAATTTTTTATATGCCATGTTTTTAAATTTTCTGTTGAATCATATAAACTTGACAATTCTATGTATTAATAAATACTTTTTAAAAAGTTTTTCGATGAATTATCCCATCAACTTGAAAGAAAAGGAAGTTAATTAGAAGTTAACTTGCGTTTAACTTTTCATTCCCGTTCCGGCTGATAGATGGTTGCACCAGTCTACAAAACAAAATTAACTGAAAATAACTGAAAATTAATTTAATTCTGCTTAAAGATGGCTAAAAGTATTAAAATAATGCATTGTCATCGTGTTCTGAGCTATTCTAAAAGTTTCAAATGTCTAGCTAGTCGGGAAGTTAGTTAAAAATCGATTGCAAGATTTGTACTGGACAAACTCACAAACAAAGTCACAAACAAACAAGAAAGCAAGTTAATAAAAACATGGTAAAAACTTTTACCTCAAAATAATAGGGATTAAGTAATCTGGCTCCTGGTTTATTAAGTGTCAGATTAAAGGTTCTATTTTATTTTAAATAATTAATGGTTCAAAATAATATGGAATTTTGAAGCCCTAATTCCATATTATATTAAAATGCTTGTAAATAGCAATGAATTTTGAAGCATTAATTCCGTATTATCTAAAAATGTTTCAATATATCGTTTTAATGCTTCAAATTCGATATGAACATTAGATGATTAAACTATTTGTTCCAATTTTCTCCAAACTTCAGCCCACTTCCATACAACTAAACAGAGGTCAAAAATTTCCAAATCATATTTTACCCCACTATATGTAGCATTATTATTATTATTATTTTTTAAGTTCTATTTTTAAACAGGCGTCCACATTTTATGAGTGTAAATAATAAAAATGTTATTTACAACCCCTGATATGCATTGAATAAACGTTTGAATCTGGTAAATAGTGGTAAAGTATTAATTCCTTTTTTATCTTAATTATATATAAGGGTATTTTTTTATATATATGAGCCATTCACAAGCCAAATCAGTTAAGTCCCCTTTTTGAAATTTTTGAAGTTTTAGTGTCAAAGCACTTGATGGAAACCTAGCTTTTACATTTGCAATAAATTTCCCAAATAATAAAGATTGACACCACTCAGTGACAAAAAATTTTCGGGTCATCGAATAATAAGTCACTA
Organism: Dolomedes plantarius; assembly: GCA_907164885.2. Lineage (NCBI taxonomy): Eukaryota > Metazoa > Arthropoda > Arachnida > Araneae > Dolomedidae > Dolomedes > Dolomedes plantarius. The sequence continues at coordinate 62,650,008 of OU015490.1, forward strand.
TTTTTCAGAAATCAATCCAGTTAAGTCCATATTCTCATGTAAATCGTCGCAAAACGTCATTCAAACGCAGAAGCAAGTGCTTGATGATGACGGTCAATCCTACTGTTGTTTCATCACCAAAAAAGTAAAATAAATGAGTCAGTGACTGTCTGACCGCTGCAGAAGTAAATACTTTTGAATTATTAAACAATTATTTCAATTTTTGACGTAGGATTACGTTCCTCCATAACGGTCCTCCGGAAAGCAAAATTTCAGATGTCCTGCGTCGCGAGTTATAATTTTGGCAGCGCGCCAAACCCAGCCTGTATCGCTTGGGCAAGCAGTAAACAGTTAAACAGAAAAGTATCAAAATGCGTCAAAATTTTGACATATATATATATATATATCAACACATACAGATGGAGTACAAAATAATACGAACACCTGTGAAAAAGTATGATGTATTTCACACCTGCAGTACAGCCGCGCCACCTGCAACAGAAGTCTGCCACCTAGTGAGCGTGAAGAGGAAGGTATCAGTCTCTCAACATCAGTCACCTACGTTGCATGCTTCTATCGAACTGTCTGTGATAAGTTGAAATGTCAGACCTGTCAGAGTTCCAAAGAGGAATGATAGTTGGAGCGCGTTTAAGTGGAGCATCGATTACGGAAACAGCAAACCTTTTGGGGTTTGCAAGGAGTACGGTATCAGCCGTTATGACAGCGTACACGAAAGAGGGTAAGACGACGTCTTCAAAGCACAACAGTGGCCGAAAGTCCAAGCTTGCTGATAGGGATAAACGGGTCTTGAAGCGCATAGTAGCCCAAAAGCACAAGCAATCGTTATCCGAGATAACATCCGAAATGAACAGTCATCTCTAGGACCCCGTTTCAACAAAAACTGTCAAAAGGGAACTTCATGCTGCGAACATTTATGGTAGAGTGGCAATTCGTAAACCCTTGGTGACAGCAACTAATGCTTTCAAGCGACGACAATGGTGCAGAGATCACAAAGGCTGGTCCCTACAGCAGTGGCAACAGGTAATATGGTGAGATGAATCGTCTTTCACCTTATTTCAGACGACAGGACGCGTTTATGTCTGGAGAACGCCCAAAGAAGCGTTTCATCCTAAATGCCTCTTGCCGACTGTGAAGCATGGGGGGGGGGGGCTCCATTATGGTATGGGGTCCGATATCTTGGCGCGGTCTTGGGCCACTTGTTATTCTGCATGGGAGGATCAAATCCAATCACTATCTAAGCGTTCTAGGGGATCATGTCCATCCTTTTGTCCAGACTGTATTCCCTGGAGAGCGACCGCTTTTTCAAGACGACAACGCCCCTATCCACACTGCTAGGTCTGTTCAAGAATGGTTCGAAGAGCATGACGATGCAGTTGAACATCTCGCATGGTCCCCTCAGTCTCCGGACTAGAATATTATTGAACATTTATGGCAATATTTGGAGTCCAAACTTCATTCCCGATTTCCACCTCCATCCGGACTTTCGGAATTAGAGACCGCTCTGCAGGAGGAATGGCTTGATATTCCTTTAAATATTGTCCATGACCTTTATGCATCTATCCCACGTCGCATTAAATCTGTACTTCAGTCAAATGGTAGTCCAACCCCTATTAATAAAGATTTTCCATTATTTCGCAGGTGTTCGTATTATTTTGTCCACCATCTGTACATACATACAAAAACGGTCAGCAACGATAAGTAATCCTATGTTAATAACCCGCGGTAGTTTCATTAGAATAGACTTCCTGAATTTTTATTTTTTTTTCAGTAGGAAGAAAATAGTTTTGAAGAGTGAATTGGATGTTATTCTTTTTTTTTTAAACTTGCCAAATCGATAAGTCCCTATTCACGGAAAAATTGTCATACTGATACCGATGACTCCATGGATATTCTATCTGATAGATTTTATAAGTCGTCAAATAAAAGCTACATCTGCAATAATGCATTCTACAATGTTTATTTAAATTTATATTTCCTGAAGAATTAAAAAAAAAAGTCTAATATTTTATCACATCTCTCCACCTTTTTGTTTTATGGGCTTAACCGATTTGGCAATATGCATTTAATTTGCGTGATCATATGTATTTTATTTCGAAACTTTTTTCTAGTTCACGTTATTTAAAAGAGATTCAACATAAATAATAATTTTATCATGGATTTAACAGACTTGAGGTATACACTATACAGTATTCATATGTCTGCGCTGTTACGAAAATATCCCTAAAGACTTTTTTTCTTTTTTTAAATTGTCCTAGAGCTGCTGATAAAAGTTTTGACATCGCTTCTCTAGGGAAATACTGACTGCAGAAAAATGTACTATTTAATAAGAATAGAAAATGCCTATGCATGGCAGCAACATGGAAGAAGGTGGGAAATTATGTAATTCGATTCACGGTTTTGCTACTAAAGAAATTGTATTGAAATTTTTTCCCTTCTCCTCCCTGTTATAGCTATTTTAATGTAGACCAGATTAAACATATAAAAAATGTTAAAAATTCTAAACTACACATGATATACTACTTACAGGAAAAGTGTGGAAACTCGAAAAATAAATAGAAGGCTTCTCAAATAAACACAATCAAATAATTAATTATAGTGACCAAATAATAATTACTAAAATAATTATATGAATTAGACTAACTTTTTTGTTTGCTAATTGTATTATTAACAAGTAATACATATTAACAATAATGATAATTTGTGTAAAATTTGTACGAGTAAAAATGACAATACTTTGGCTACAAGAATATAATAATCCCAAAGTGAAAAACAAGCTAAAATTGGTTAGACTCTGAATGATCCCTAAATGTGTGAGAAGGTTTAAAACGAAGTAAAAAAAAAATAAAATCCCAAAGTGAAAACACGCTAAAATTGGTTAGACCCCCCCCCCCCCCCGAAGTAGGACGTTAGCAATTATAATGATTCCTAAATAATTGAAAAAATTTAAAATCAATCAGAAAATTTAAGAATTCCAAAGTAAAAACTCACTAAAATTGGTTAAACTCTGAACGATCCCTAAATTTGTGAGAAAATTTAAACCGAAGTAAAAAAAAAAAAAAAATAAGAAGGACCCCAACATGAAAACACGCTAAAATTGGTTAGTCCCCGAAGTACGACGTTAGCTATTATAATTATCCCCAAATAATTGAGAAAATTTAAAATTAATTGGAAAGTTTAAGAATCCCAAAGTGAAAACTCGCTAAAATTGGTTAAACTCTGAACGATCCCTAAATTTGTGAGAAAATTTAAACCCAAGTCAAAAAAAGGGGGGGGGACCTCAACGTGAAAACACACTAAAATTGGTTAAACCCCGAAGTACGACGTCAGCTGTTATAATTATCCCCAAATAATTGAGAAGATTTAAAATTAATCGGAAAATTTAAGAATCTCAAAGGGAAAACTCGCTAAAATTGGTTAGACTCTGAATGATCCCTAAATTTGTGAGAAAATTTAAACCCAAGTCAAAAAAAATAAATAAATGAAATAAAAAAGAACCTCAACGCGAAAACACGATAAAATTGGTTAGACCACGAAGTACGACGTTATAATTATCCCCAAATAATTGAAAAAATTTAAAATTAATCGGAAAATTTAAGAATCTCAAAGTGAAAACTCGCTAAAATCCGTTAGACCCTGAATGATCCCTAAATTTGTGAGAAGATTTAAACCGAAGTAAAAATATATATATTTAATAATCCCAAAGTGAAAAACTCGCTAAAATTGATTAGACTCTGAATGATCCCTAAATTTGTGAGAAGATTCAAACACCAGTCAAAAAATTATAAGAATCCCAAAGTGAAATAACGCTAAAATTCGTTAGATCCCAACGTTATAGCAATTATAATGATTCCTAAATAATTGAGAAAATTTAAACTCATTTGGAAAACTTTAGAATCCCAAAGTAAAAAACTCGATAAAATTGGTTAGACTCTGAATGATCCCTAAATTTGTGAGAAAATTTAAACCCAAGTCGGAAAAAAAAAATAAGAACCCCAACATGAAAACACGCTAAAATTGGTTAGACCCCGAAGTACGACGTTAGCTATTATAATTATCCGCATATAATTGAGAAATTTTAAAATTAATCGGAAAATTTAAGAATCCCAAAGTGAAAACTCGCTAAAATTCGTTAGACTCTGCATGATCCCTCAATTTGTGAGAAAATTTAAACCCAAGTCAAAAAAAAAAAAAAAAAATAATAAGAACCCCAACATGAAAGCACGCTAAAATTAGTTAGACCCCGAAGTAAGACGTTAAGTATTATAATGATCTCCAGATAAATGAGAAAATTTAAACCCAATCGGAAAATATTAGAATCCCAAAGTGAAAGCTTGCGATATCTCGTTCCCAAAAGTGGCAACAGTAGAACTTATAGTAAAATGAAATTGAAACCTCTCGCGTTCGTGCCGTCATCAACGCTCAGTGAACTTGAAACGAGCCCCGCGTTTATTGTGGGATGCGCCCTGAAGGGAGAAGAAAGCAGCTTTTCACATTAGTAGTTAATAAATCGGATTTTTGAGCATCCTTTTGTTCCGTGCGGCCGTTCTCGGGCATCGTGCCAAGGAGAAGGGATCCCGCTGTGTCCCGTGCCAATCGATCGAGAGATGTGCGGGGGGACACTTTTCCGACCACGTCACTTTTCAAGATTGAAACTTGGAGCTGCGAACAAAATACCGCGATTTTCGAAAAACTGCTGGCTCCCGTGTTTTTAAAAGACGCCTCTGCTGATCGAGAGTGGAACGAAATGTGCTTGTTGGTAACGGATTGATGGCGTTTTAATAGGGGGAAGAGAAATGAACGACGCCGTAAGTTTTGTGCCACAATTCGGGATAGACGGTGGTTCTTTCCAGAGTGAGCTTGATTGCTGCACTGTCAGTACCTGTAAAAAATTCCAGAAATTCCTGTGTAGTCATCGGTACAACTTTCTCAGGAGCGCATAACGAGTTGTATATTGTACTGAAAAGACTTAAACAGATCTCCAGTCCCTTTCAAACGGCTTACGAATGGTCTAGTTACTTATAAATATATATTTACGAAGTTTTTTTATTCGATAAAAACATAGAAATTTACGGAAACATTGAAAAATTTACACCAGAACACCTCCAACGAACGTGACTTTGAAACTCTATATACATATGTATATGTATGTGTGTGTATGTATATATGTATACAGGGTGTCCCAAAAGGTCGTTTACAAACTTAACATGCTGGTCTGTCATATCATGATGAACAAGATTTACGTAGGAACTTGTGTTCGAAAATTCAAACTGCGACCGCTAGAGGGCGACAATTGCACGAAAAAGGGAGAGTGGGAAAAAGAATCATTTCAAGCGTGGACGTTGAAGGAGAAGGATGAATGAGTTTAGTAACGCAGAAATGGCCGACATGCATTACGTATACGGCGCCGCTGATGGAAATGGACGAGCCGCGGCACGGACGTACCTTGAGCGCTTCCCAAACAGACGTCAGCCAAGTCATGTTTTGTTTGGACGATTGCACCGCAGATTACGTGAATCAGGTGCTTTCGTAGTACGTAGCCACATCGGTCGAGAACGTGCTACACGCACGCCTGTCGTAGAGGAAACCGTGCTACAGGAGTTTGCCATCAACCCGCAAACAAGTCTCCGAGAAGGCGAACGTGTCTTGGGTGTAGGTCGTTCCACCATAATGCGCATACTGCACGATGACATGCAACACCCTTACCACTTCCAAAAAGTACAGGCATTGTGCGCTGACGATTATCCCAAACGCATTGCATTCTCACGCTGGTATTTGCAACAGCGGGTCACACAGCCAGATTTTCCATCGTGGATTTTGTTTTCTGATGAATCCTGCTTTACACAGGATGGTGTCGTGAACCTGCACAACATGCACGTATGGGCGCATGAAAACCCAAGATGTACACGTGCCCATGCACATCAACAACGTTTCACCGTAAACGTTTGGGCTGGTATTATCGGTGACATGTTGATTGGCCCTTACCTTCTACCTGAACGCCTCGACGGAAATACCTATCGCATTTTTTTAGAAATAGTTTTGCCGGATCTGATGGGTGACGTTCCAGCCGCTACACGCCGAAACATCTGGTTTCGGCATGATGGAGCGCCTGCCCACTTTAGCTACGCTGTTCGAGAATACCTCGATAGGACTTATCCTAATCGCTGGATCGGTAGAGGAGGACCAGTCCAATGGCCGCCGCGATCCCCCGACCTGACTCCCCTGGATTTCTACCTGTGGGGACACATGAAGTCCATAGTGTACGAGACACCCGTAACATCGGACATGGATCTTATCGCCAGGATCGCGGAAGCGGCAGCACGTGTCCGTGACACTCCTGGCCAATTTGAACGGGTTCGTGAATCCATGCGCCGACGCTGTGAAACGTGCATTGTGGCGAATGGAAGGAATTTTGAACATTTGCTGTGATGTTATGATGTTTTGTAATAAAAATCATATTAACACCGCTGTCGATATCATTTTTTTTCTCCTCATCCAAACCTGCACTTATCGCCCTCTAGCGGTCTCAGTTTGAATTTTCGGACACAAGTTCCTATGTAAATCTTGTTCATCATGATATGACAGACCAGCATGTTAAGTTTGTAAACGACCTTTTAGAACACCCTGTATATATATATATATATATATATACATACACACATATGTATATATACAGTGATATGTATGTATGCGTGTATGTGTGCGTGTGTATGTAAGTATGTATGTATGTATGTATGTATATGTATGTATGTATATATATATATATATATATAAACTTCTCTGGCCGACAACCCCTATTTGGCGGCCTCTTTTTTTCGGACCTTTACTGGCGCCATAGAGAAATTCATCCACTATTCGACAACCACTTTTCTCCGTAACCATCACTTGTCGCCATAGAGGAGTTTAACAGTATTTATAAATTTATATATATATATATATATATATATAGTCCAGAATAGTTAGGTACAATTTTACCCTTGTATAATTACGGCGCAACGTAAAACGAGCCGCCTCTAGTGCGGTTCTGGAACAAGCCTCCAAGAAATATCGACTTCCGACTGTTGAATATTTCATAGTACGGTCTCGGTTCCGACAGGCCGGTTTACCTCTGTTCGGGAAAATGCCCTCGCAAACCTGTCACGTGCCTATGAATATTTTAGACCTTCCCGCCGCCCCGCTGTTGTGGAAGGCACGCTTCTATTTTCATAATCAGAGAGGAAGCGTCCGGAATAAATAGTCCCGTCCGAAAGTAGGACCGGAAGCGCGTAAATCGCCTCTTTTGAGATATCTGACACGCCTTGAATGGAGCATTTCGTGGACTGATGGCACGCGAATTCGTGAGTATGTTGTCATTAATTATGTTGCATTGAATAGTGTTTATTCGTTTGTGTGTGTGTGTGTGTGTGTGTGTGTGTTTGTTTGTTTGTTTATTATATATATATATATATATGTATAAATACATACATACATACATATATATATATATATATATATATATATATATATATATATATATATATATATATATACAGGGCTAGATTTGAGGCGGAACGCGCCAGAACAGCGTTCCGGTACCTCTCTTTATCAATAATTTGGAATTACCCCCCCCCCGCACACACACACACAAGGTTACCGTTCCGGCACCTCTATTTCTAGAAATCGAGCACTATATATATATATGTAGAAAAGGGTATAACGCCTGCTAGGAGGATTTCCTGCTATGCTTTCCATGCAGACGACAGCGCCCCTTGGATAGAGCAAAGGAGCGAAGGGTGATGGCAGAGGGGAATGAACTTTCGTCGAGACGAGACGTTGAATTGAATGCGGCAGACGGCTGCAATCCCTTTCTCCGTTTGGCAAAATTTGCCCAGCAGCAGACGTGCTGCGACGTAACTTGGAACCATAACTATTGTAAATAATTGTTCTAAATGTAATACAGTATTTGTGTTTAAGCAGTGACTCTGTCTTTAGTTGAGTACTGTCTTACTGAGTATAAGGGAATCTAGTTCCGCCGTGCAGTACGCGGACAGGTTTCTACAAAAGTGGGCGCCCGGCCCCGATCGGATCAAGGAAAAAGACAACCGGCCATTGAAGTGTGCAGAAACATCGGATTGACGTGAGTACATTATTTCTATAAATAATTAAGATGTCGTACTTAACCAGTGCCAAAAAGGCAGATTTATTGACTCTGGTTCATGAATTAGACATAGAGGCCCCAGAGAACCCTATAATCAAACAATTAACCACCCTGATCACTACATCAGAGGGTTATGACGAGGAGTATGTGAAACCCCTCCTGGCGAATATTAAGGCTGAGCGTGAAGCTCTTGAGGCCGAAGCCAGAAAGCTTGAAGCCGAGAAAAGGCAACAAGAATTTGAGTTGCGAAAATTAGAGCTAATGTATGCGTCGGAGAGAAATAATGAGACAGCAGTACCTGCGAGTTCAGGTAATAGCGTTAAAAGCGAAAGCATAATGAAATTAATAAACAAGTACGAAACCAACAGTGACATTAGTGTGTACCTGTCCTTGTTTGAGAGGCAGATCAAGTGCATCGACGTTCCAAAAACAAATTGGGTCATGTACCTAATGGGACTACTGCCGATGGACATAGTCAATTTAATAGCGCGAGAGCCTGAACCCGAGGCAAACGACTACGACTATATTAAGAAATTGTTATTAAAAAGGTTCCGTTTGAGTCCTGAACAGTTCAGGCAAAAATTTGCTACACACAAAAAAGAAGCATCCGCTTCATGGCGTGATTTCGCTTTTGAAATTAACAACTTCTTCGAGGAATGGATAGGAGGTTTAAAAATAGAAAAGTATGAGGACCTCAAAGAACTCATAGTGACCGACCAACTGAAACGTAAAATACCGAGTGATATGCGCGAACACTTTATAGATGATTTGCCCAAAATAACAAAGATAGACGATCTTGTCAACAGATTAGACGAATACGAAGCAGTGCGGTATCATTTCAAAAAAGAAACGAATCGGGAGGTCAAAGCTTTAGACGAGAAAAATAAAAAGCGCTTCAATAGAGATTTCGATAAAAGGAAAACACAGCCAAGCGTCCGTGCTCGTCAGGATTATACTAACCCAAATTTGAAGTGTTTTAATTGTAATGAGATTGGGCATAAATCAGTAGATTGTAACAACAGAAGTGATGAAATAAGATGTTTTAAATGCAAGCGTTGGGGTCATAAGGCAAATGATTGTCATAATAAGGAAGTTAATAGAACTGTAGTTCGTAGTTCTGAAAATTGTACAAGTAAAATTGTAAAGAAGATTGTAATACTTGGAAAGGAAACAAATTCCTTAATTGACACTGGAAGTGATGTCACAATGATAAAGTGGGAATTTTATGTCGAAATTGGTTCTCCAGCATTGAATTATAACAATGTAACATTAATAGGTATTGGAGGTGAGGGAACGTCACCCATAGGTTATTTCTGCTCTGAAATATTGATTGATGAATGTGTTGTGTTTACTGATATTTTTGTGCTTAAAAATTTATGCAGTGATGTGGTAATAGGTTTAGATGTAATCAATAAATTAAATATTTCTATAACGGGAAATGAAATAAGCATCTCAGGGAAACGCGAGGATATGCGAGTGAACTATGCCCAAATTATGCATAAGCAAAACGTTCAATTGCGGCAAATATCCGGCAATAATCCAGTCGGTTTTGCAACGAAATCACAAGAAAAGTGTAATGAAACTGCTAATAAATTCTTGGCTCAAGTGGCAAATGCAGTAAACATTGAAGAAGTTGATTTGTATCACATCGTGAACTCTTCATTGAGGAATGAATTAATGGGGCTTATCCAAGATTACAGACCGACTAAAAACAAAAACACCGGACTGAAAATGAAAATTATTTTGACTGACGAAATTCCGATAAGTCAGCGTTCGCGTAGGTTACCTTTCGCTGAACAAAAAATCGTGGAGTCTCAAATACAGGAGTGGTTGCGAGACGGTATAATAAAGCCGAGTAGTTCTAATTATTCAGCGCCCATAGTCTTGTGTAAGAAGAAGGATGGATCATCCAGGCTGTGTGTAGACTACAGGAAATTAAACAAAAAAATCATTAAAGACCATTTTCCTTTGCCTGTAATTGAGGACGTGTTAGACCATCTCGAACAATCAAAAGTATTCACTACCCTTGACTTAAAAAACGGATTTTTTCATGTGGACGTGGACGAAGAAAGTACTAAATATACAGCGTTCGTCACACATGAGGGACAGTATGAGTTTCTGAAGGTACCCTTTGGTCTCGCTGTAAGTCCAAGCGTATTTCAGCGATTTATCTGCTGTGTGTTCAGGGAACTGTTGAGAGATAACACTATAGTTATCTACATGGACGATATAATAATTCCATCCCGGAATGAAGAGGAAGGATTAGAAAAATTAAAACGCGTCCTTAAAGTAGCGTCAGATTATGGATTAGAGCTCAATTTTAAGAAGTGTCAATTTTTAATGCGCAAAATTGAATTCCTTGGTTACGTTATTGAGAATGGAACAATTCGGCCCTCTGAAAGCAAAACCTTGGCAGTCAAAAAATTTCCAGAGCCAAAAACAACTAAACAAGTGCAAAGTTTTCTCGGTCTTACCGGGTATTTTAGAAAGTTTATCCCTCAGTATTCGAGGATAGCTAAACCCTTGAGTGATCTACTTAGAAATAATACAGAATTTAGGTTTGGGCCCGAACAGAGAGAAGCTGTTCAGAAACTTAAGGGAATGCTTTCACAAAGCCCCGTTCTACACATCTTTAAGCAGGGGGCAGAAATGGAACTGCATACAGATGCAAGTAGTCATGGATTCGGTGCAGTGCTACTGCAGAAATCTGATGACGACAAACTCCATCCAATTCATTTTATGAGCAAAAAAACTACGCCCCAACAGGAAAAGTGCTGTAGCTACGAATTGGAAGTGCTTGCGGTTATTGAATCCGTGAAGAAATTTAGACACTATCTACTGGGTTCGAAGTTCAAGATTGTAACAGATTGTGATGCATTCAAGAAGACTCTCGACAAAAAAGACCTTACTCCTAAAGTCGCAAGATGGGTGATAGCCCTCGAAGAATTTGATTACGAGATTGTTCACCGACCAGGGAAACAAATGAATCATGTGGACGCTTTGAGTCGTAACACCGTCTTCATAGTCACCCGGTCACATAACGAAGTAACTGCCAGGATTTTAGCGGCTCAAGAGGAAGATGAATATGTAAAAACTATAAAAGCTCTGATAAGGAAAGGAGGAGAAAAGCACGCGAACCGACAAAGAGATATTCAAGAACCCGCAAGATTTCCCCCACGCGAAATCACGGATGCACCCCCAAGTGCGAGCCAGACACCCCTCTCTAGTGAAGGAAACAAATGTGAGTTCAACGACCTCGCTGGTCAGGGAGAAAGTGAAAGTAGAGCCGCGAAAGAAAAAATGTCACCCTCCCACATAAGAGAAGAAGGGGAGATAAATGACTATTTAGTGAAGAACGAGGTGTTATACAGATTTGAAAATGGAAGAGAATTGTTAGTCGTTCCACAGGCAATGCAGCAACAAATAATAAAAGAAATACATAATAAAGGTCATTTTGCCGTCGCGAAAACAGAAGAAGCTCTGAAACAAGATTTTTACATCCCCAAAGCTAGAAAACAAATAGAAAATGTTATAGCCAACTGCGTTGATTGCATTTTGGGTAACAAAAAGCGGGGAAAAATGGAGGGTTTCTTGAATCCCATCCCAAAGGAGGCTACTCCGTTGAGCACCTATCATATTGATTTCGTTGGCCCGCTTCCATCTACGAACAAAAATTATAACTACATTTTTACAGTGGTGGATGCTTTCACGAAATTTACATGGTTGTACCCAGTGAAATCCACTACGACTCGAGATGCACTGGACAAGCTAAGATCACAACAGACTACATTTGGAAATCCGAATAGAATAATAACAGATAGAGGAGCTTCTTTCACCTCAAAAGAATTCAGCGAGTATTGTGCAGAGGAGTCAATACAGCATCTACAAATTACGACGGGAGTTGCTAGAGGGAATGGTCAGATCGAAAGAATTCACGCAATATTGATCCCAATATTAACGAAACTTTCCCTCGCCGATCCTACCAAATGGTTTAAGTACGTTGACTCCGTGCAAAGAATAATTAATAGTACGACCTCCAGAAGTACTAAGTGGTCACCGTTCGAGCTCCTGACAGGAGTGAAAATGAAAAGTAAAGAAGACTTAAGACTCAAGCAGTTACTAGAAGAGGAAAGCGTTGCGTGCACTCTAAAAAATCGGGAAGAAATCAGGGAAGACGCCAAGAGAAATATCCTGAAAATTCAAGAAGAAAATAGGAAAACGTTCAATAAAAAGAGGAAGAAACCAAATGTATACAAGGAAGGAGAACTCGTCGCCATCCAAAGAACGCAGTTTGGATCGGGACTGAAGCTGCGGTCAAAATTCCTTGGACCTTATCGTGTGACAAGAGTTAAAGCCAATGACCGCTACGACGTAGAGAAACTTGGCAACCACGAAGGGCCGAACGTAACTTCAACGGCAGCAGACCACATGAAGCCGTGGGCCACCGCTGTCTAATAACCGAAAAATTGGACATCTTTATGGGGTCCAGATATCCTTTTTTGTTTGTTTGTTTGTTTTGTTTTTTTGTTTTGTTTTGTTTTGTTTCTTTATATGCAGATGAAGTTTGAACTTGATGTAGCGTTCTAGAGAGAAGGTTCCTGTACCTATGCTTCTGCACAGATGTCGACATACACCTGAGTGATGGAGGGACATTACCTGCTTCCGAGGACGTCAGCTTTTAGGACGGCCGAGGTTGTAGAAAAGGGTATAACGCCTGCTAGGAGGATTTCCTGCTATGCTTTCCATGCAGACGACAGCGCCCCTTGGATAGAGCAAAGGAGCGAAGGGTGATGGCAGAGGGGAATGAACTTTCGTCGAGACGAGACGTTGAATTGAATGCGGCAGACGGCTGCAATCCCTTTCTCCGTTTGGCAAAATTTGCCCAGCAGCAGACGTGCTGCGACGTAACTTGGAACCATAACTATTGTAAATAATTGTTCTAAATGTAATACAGTATTTGTGTTTAAGCAGTGACTCTGTCTTTAGTTGAGTACTGTCTTACTGAGTATAAGGGAATCTAGTTCCGCCGTGCAGTACGCGGACAGGTTTCTACATATATATATATATATCGATTGGAATCTCGATCTATCGTTTTTCACGGGACCGACTAAATTGAACGATAAATGCGTGAAAACGATAGATGCGGGAACATAACAAAGCAAAGTGATTGTCGGGACTGCGTGATATAAACGACACATACGGGAAAACGATGATTCGGTGAACGATCGATCGAGATTCTACTGTATATATATATATATATATTCCAGAATAGTTATGTACAATTTTACCCTTGTATAATTACGGCGCAACGTAAAACGAGCTGCCTCGAGTGCGGTTCTGGAACAAGCCTCCAAGAAATATCGACTTCCGACTGTTGAATATGTGTGTAATATTGACGAATTTTAGTTTGCCTTTATTATTACTATTTTGATTATTTTTGAAAAATAAGTCTTATAGATATACAGTGAAACTTCTCTATGGAGGCCAGTCATGCTTTGGAAAAATAAGTGGCCGCTTTGCGGCCGTGGAAAAGGGGGTAAAATAATGTTGGTTCAATGGAGTGTATTTATTGAGTTCTGAACAAAATAGGGCTGTTTAGAGGGGTTGCCGTCTTCAGAAGTTTTGCTACATATAGTGAAACTTCTCTAGCCCGCCACCCCTCAAAACGGCCAATATTTTTCGGAACCATGTCTGGCTTCCTTAGAGAAAATTTCACGGTATATATATATATATATATTCATTCATACATTTGTACAATTTAAGTATGATTGTCTTAGATATTTGTGAAATATTGACGTATTTTGATTCGCCTTTATTAATCTATTTACTTGTATATATATAAAAGAGTTCCGTGACTGACTGACAGATAACGAACAGTTCGAACCGCCTGGACATAAAGGGCTGAAATTTTGCATGGCTATTCTTCTTATAGTGTAGGGGTTCACTAAGAAAGATTTTTGAAATAGATCTTCATAGATTTTTTTAAATTAAATTTTTAAGCTGTTTTTGTAACATTCTTTAAAGTTTGCATTTAAAATAATAATCTGAGGGTTATAAAATTTATATCACGAGGAAGATCATAAAAATTCCTTTAAATTGTCATCTTTTTCGATTTTTTACCTCCATTTTCTGATTTTCGGTGAATTTTCAAAGATTGGTTTTTAGAATTTAATTTATTAAATGCTGTTCATGCGATTTCTTTTCTTTTTGTGATACTAAAAATTAATTTTGCGTCACGTGCATAACAACGAAATAAATTGACAAAAAAAATTATTAAAATATAGTAAAAGATAATATTTAACCACTAGACTAATTGAGATGGAAGTTTTTAGGAATTTAATTCAAATTAGTATGTTTTATGGATATTAAATTTAAACCTATAAATAAAACACCTCCGTGACTGACTGACAGATCTCGCACAGACCAAACCGCTGGACCTATAGGGCTGAAATTTTGACAGTCGATAGATGCTGTCTGTAATTCAGATGATGCCGTTAACTATCCGGTAAGGTTTTTAAATTCCCTTAAACCACCGGGTCTTCCATGCCATAAGCTTTCTTTGCGGAAGGGCCCACCCGTAATGCTTCTTCGGAATTTAAAACCACCGAAATTGTGTAATGACAATAGACTACAATTCAAAGCCCTGTATAAATATTTAATCGAAGCCATTATTTTAACTGGGTGTGCTCAAAGAGAAAAAGTGTTCGTGCCACGCATTCCTGTAATACTCAGGTGACCTCCCCTTTGACTTTAAGAGCTTGCAATTTCCCCTTAAAGTATGCTTCGCCATGACGATAAATAAGTCTCAAGGCCGAACTTTAAAATACGCTGGCGTAGATTTAAAAGAAAATTGTTTATCCTACAGTGAGTTTTACGTAGCTTGCTCACGCGTAAGTTCGTGGACGAGCCTGGTAATATTAGTTCCGCCCAATGAAAAAACAAAAAATATAGTTTATAAGGAAATCCTCTAAAAAGCAATTATATTATTTTTTCATTGTAATTCTAAAATGTACTCCGTAGCGAAGCACGGGTATCCAGCTAGTTATTTTGTGAAATAAGTCATATATAGATATTATTAATTGGTAAAGCCAAGTAGAGTAAAACGCGGAATGCATCTCATAACTGCTAATTAAAAATTATTTTCCTAAGGAGAGGTAAATAAAGAAAAGTGTGGGGGGGGGCTTTAAAAGTCCTTAAAATTCCTTTTAAAGTATGATACTTAAGTCACCAAAATTGTTTAAAATTAAAGACTTACTGAGAAGGAAATCCAGCCAGTTGTGCAACACACTTTTAAATATTATCCTCTGAATTAACTTTTTCCCTGAAACCAATATGTGGCCTTAGCTATTTTCTCTTCCATATCGAAGTCTCAAACCTGTAACAACTGTCATTTGAGTCATTCACAAGCCAAAGCGGCTAAGTCCATTCTTTGAAATTTTTGACATTGTGTCACAGCACGTGATGGACTCCTAACTTTTTACACTCGTAATCAATTTTCCAAATGATAAGGATTAACACCACTTAATGACAAAATTCTTTCGGCCATCGAATAACTCACTTTTTTCAGAGGCCGATCCAGTCAAGTTCATTCTCTATTGTAAATCGTTGCAATTCAAATGCAGAAGCAAGTACTTGGTGGTAACGGTTGAGCTCTGTGTGTGTGTGGGGGGGTGTAGAGGAAGGGGGGGGGGTCTAAGGGAGGAGTAGAGTAGCCAGTGCCGCCTACTGCGATGGGTGGTCTTGACATAGTTATCAAGTGTACCCTCTCCCTCGACACTTAAATAAATATAGGACGAAAATTCGACAATCAATTTTGGAATATACAATCAATTTTTACCATGTTTTTATTAACTTGCTTTCTTGTTTGTTTGTGTGTGTGTTTGTCCCTTACAAATCTTGCAATCGATTTTTAACTAACTTCCCGACTAGCTAGACATTTCAAACTTTTAGAATAGCACAGAGCACGATGACAATGCATTTTTTAAATAATTTTAGCCATCTTTAAGCAGAATTCAAATCATTTTCAGTTAATTTTGTTTTGTAGACTGGTGCAGCCATCTATCGACCGGGACGGGAACGAAAAGTTAAACTCAAGTTAATTTCCAATTAACTTCATTTTCTTTCAAGTGGATGGGATAATTCATCAAAAAAATTTAAAAAATGTATTTATTAATACATAGAATCGTCAAGTTTATATGATTCAACCGAAAATTTAAAAACATGGTGTATAAAAAGTTCTTTTTATCTTGTAATTATTTTTCTCAGTCTTTAGAAATATTGATAATTATATCACAATAGTATTTTGGATTGATTGAGTTTATTGCATACTTCTATACTTTCCTTTTTTTAAAATTATTTCTGCCATCAGAGGAAATTATTTCCGCTTATATCACAGCATACCACATTTCGTCCGGAATGATTTAAATTTCAAGATATTTTTGTCTCTTTTGAAAAATGAAAATTGTAGATATGTAGAGAATTTTTCTCCATTAGGCGTTATGATCATAAAAAAAAATACAAACTTTAAATGCAAGTTAACTATTAGTGAGAAACTACGCATAGATTATCACTAAGTTGAATGAATCCATTATGGCAGGTACCTAGCACCCTTAATAAGAGAGAAATTTTACCACACCTATGGTTTCCAGTTTTTCTCACTGGTAGTGACTGTATAGCTTATTCTTAAAATTCATGTTATTCTTGTTAAAAGATCTATTTTTTTCAGACTTCAATTTATACTATTGTCGAACCCCGTTATAACGAACTTCAAGGGACCAAAGGTTTTGTTCGCTATATCCGGTGGTTCGGTATATCCGAACCATTAAAAAAAATGTTAAGAGTTTACAAAATGAATAACTCATTAGCTGCTATGTGTATTCAATAATGATGTATTTAAAAAATTGTAAAATCTATTAAAATGATCATTAATGAATTAAATTGACTAAAAATGAAGAGAATTGGAAATAAGTTCATTTTACCTTTAATTGTTTCTCACTGTTTTGATACAGAAATAATCGGTAATCTTCTGCTGGACGTGATGCCGATTTCAAAAACATTTTATGAATTTCTTTGTCCAATGCATCCAATGACTCTAACATTCTTTCTTCCACTGTTTGTGTAGACAAAAACTTATTAATTACACACATCGCTGCTGTAGTATCTGAGATGGTGGGGATTTCGTCATGTGCTCCTCTTCATCAGCATCAGATGCAGAATCTTCGATTTCAGAATGATTCATTTTAATTTCTTCCACAATATCTTCATCTGTCGGATTTTCACATGTAATGACTTCATCATCACATGTTTCGAACAACTGCATGTCACAACCTGAGATGATGAAATTTTGTGCTTTTCTATCCACATCGCTATAGGTAAATCTTCATCCTCTTCTTCTTCAACATTCTTTGGATCTTCAACATTCGTTGTATATTCAACATTCTTAAAAAGTTTAAAAAAAAAAAAAATTCAGTAGTAGACTGAAAAAAAAGGTTCGTTATAGCCGATTCTTAAGGTTTCGGAAGTTCGCTATAAAAGGATAAATTAGCATTAAATACAATAGGAAAACGGCGGGACCAAAATTTTCGTTCGCTGTATCCGTGAGTTCGTTATATACCGGGTTCGCTATAACGGGGTTCTACTGTATTTGTCCGAGATACTGCGTATAATACTGTTGCATTTTTGTTCGACAGTATTTGTGAATGACGATCTCAAATAACAGCTACACAACTTTATTTTCTTTCTAGATTTAAATGGGCCACAAGTATTACAAATAGTCATTTAGGAGGGATACAGCGAAGTTTAAAAAAAAAAAAAAAACCTTTAGATTTGACACAATGCACACACGGGCACGATAATAGGCTTACAGTTCACACAGAGCGGCTGAACTCTGAGAAACGATGGAATAACCTATAAAGGGTCGAGTTCAACATGCTTGTATACCTTCGGAGACATTCTCGACAATTTTAGACATGAAAAATTCCAGAATTCGATCACCACGCCACCTAGGTGGATTCTGATCGGTTCTTTGGGCACCCAAAAAGTCGCCAAATTCGTCGCCAAGATCGTCAAATTTTTTTTAAATGTGTCCAAAGGGAGACTTATTGAAATCTAACGCTCAATGACGGTAAATAAACAGTGTTTTACATAAAATAAACATAAATAAAGGAGGAATAAAGACCTTTTACAAATATTTAGGCATACTTTCAGCAATATTTTCCTTTCGAAATAATATCCGAGTCGTGCAAATAATTATTTTACAGAAAATAAACTATCAACGGTTTTTAGCGATTTCATTTCAAAGTTGTAAGTTATAGTATTTTGAATAACTCTGTATTAATTTGTCTATTAATTTTCTGTTTGTGTTGTCAAATTTTGTTTCTTACGCATTATTGTTCTTTCTCTTCTAGGTAAGTCTCTCGGAACGTTTTCTAAAGTAGTAGCTTTTTATTGGACGTAAATTCAGTTTCGACAACGTAATGGGTAAATCAAATTGAAATTTCTCTTCTTTTGCGTAATTTTTTATCGTGAACTGTGTGTATTGTAACACATACCCTGTTACTTCCCAAAGACATTTGCTTACTCATGAGGCAACTATCCTCAGATTTCTGTGTATTTGTTTAAGGGAAACCGCGAACAAATTCTTCTCATTTCTAGCTTGAAAAATCTGCTGAAAATCTCTCTGAAAAACGTGGCCTGTATTCCAATAGCTGAATCACTCCGGCGTTCAAAGGGAATGATGTTTGATTTTTCCCTCACATATTTTCCCTTTATTTTAAATGGTCAACAACAGTGTATGTTAAGCTGGATATATTTTTGTTATACGTTTGAGTAACGAATAATATTTTTCCGATGTCCGTTAATATTTTTCGATTTTTCCGATGATCCCGATGCCAAGCATTAAGACGACTTCTTTCTCCCGGACTTGGGGCCGAACTTGCGTCTCTAAACGTCGAGATCGTTATTCTAACAATTTATCGACCCCTACTTTGTGAGAAAGAGTTATTTATTTCCAATGACTTTTCCTGACTATTTTAAATGGCCGCGGTGGAAAAGAGTATCAGGATCAACCCCTTTCCAACAACTCGGAATTCGGTTGCAAATCGATTCCAGAGTAAATTTTCATCAACACCGCTTCCCCCAATCCATATCCAATGATTCTTTCTTCAAAACCGGAGAGAATTCCCATATAAAAGGATTCTGGTTCTTCCCCCGCCTTTATCTACCCTTTTTGTGTGAAATGAATGCATTAATTAGAAGTCTATTGATTGCTATTATGATGATGTCATGCTTTGCTTACTTCTGATTGGTTGACCGAAATGAATATGGGCAACTTTTTTTTTTAACACTGGACCGATGAAATCGTAATTCTACAAATAATTAAGAACCCAGAATAACCACATTTATAACTTACGGAAACTTGTGGGTGATAAATACGTAATGAGCACGTCCCTAGTTCTCTCATAAATTAAAAAGGTTACGGCTCGAGGTGACCTTGCGGTAACGTGCTGGCTTTCGTTGCTGCGGATGCTCGGATCGAATCCCGGCGCGTGCTGTTAAATACCTCCGTGTCTAGGCCGGATATGGGCACGTTAAACCCGAAGACAAGAAAGTCCCTCTATGAAGGTCAGTGAGACGGGGATCCCCCCCCCCCAGATGTCTCCCCTGGGGGTGCTCGGTCAAAATTGAATAAGGGGGTCCAAACACATGCAGAACTGCAGAGAATTCTGCGGGGAAAACAGTTATTTATGGGGCAGGGGACGTGAACTGCAGCTCTCTCCGGCGATCCCTCTTCAGCGCTGTCTTTTTACAGTTCATCAAAAAGACACGAGGGACCTTGGGGGGGGGGGTTTCTAAATGGGGGAATGCCTGGAAGACGCAAGCACGAATGACAACAACAGAGTGAACGGTCGGGTAGGGTTGATTAGTCACGCTCCTGGACCGTGACTAATCGACACCAAAATGTTTCAAGAGGAGTCGGGGGGTTGCTTACTGCGTGTGTGCTCTGTTTATATGTGGATTCACACCAGAAGAGGCAATTAGCTAAGACGGACTTCGACCCTTGTGGTACTATTTCAAACCGGAGCCGCCCATATCAGCCCGTAGCCTATATGGACCTGGTCTGGAACTTCCAGCCTGGAGGCATAAGAAACAACAACAACAACAAAAACGATGGCTACATGTTCCGAACTATTTTATATTTCATCATTGGGCCGAAGAGCTGTTAATGTAGGTCGACGATATATCACGATATGGTGTTTGTCTAACTTTAGTCCTTTCACTGTTTGACGAGTTGACTGTATATGTAAGATTTGTCTATATATGTAGCCTTTGCTAGGTTTTGATCGAAAGCCTGTGGAATAGAAACTGATAAGCTACCGCGTTTGCAGAAAGAGCTCTTAAGGCTGCTGTGTACTAACCCTATTAGATTCGCTCACCTCAATGTTAACCTATGGAGAAATTCGACAGTAATACGGCGACCACAGCTTTCGCTTGTACGCCTTGTTGAACCTGAAGACCAGTCGCCGCGTAGCAATACCTGCAAATTCAGCCGATGGTTATGCATCTGTTCGGTTAATTAGTATGGACCTGGGCGCCGGATATACAGTACAGATCTGCAATCCAATTAAGGCAACCCCCGGCCCCTAACCTATAGAGAAGTCGAGTATGAATTTCAGCGTCCCACCAACTAGGCAACGCCAATTTCTGATGTCCGTCGCGATAACCCCAACACCCAACACAACTATCCTCTGGCCAAAATAACCCAGATTAGTACACTAAGTCCACTTAATCAAATGCACTCTGCCGTTCGCCCCTCACACGCGGTACAAACCACAAATCCAAAAACGCCGGTCCGCGACTGACTATTAAACTTTAATATCTCTCTACTGCAAATCCATTATATTATCACTCACTAAATGGCAACGCCGACCAAAACCACCATACAGTTAGGCATCAAAATTTATCCTTCGAAAGAATTTTTTAACATCTATAATTACTTATTTTACAAGTAATACTCAAGGCAATTTCAAGAGTAACTTAAATTGGAACATTAATTATAAACTAGTTGATACGCGTCAAAACATGACGGCTAGATACTAAATAAATGTAGATACTAATACACATATTATACTCAACACATCATTGACAAATGTTGAAAATCATAATAATGCGCAGAAAGAAATTAATGTGTTTAAGCGGCCTCGTGCATAGTAAGTATCTAAAGCCACATTTAAAAATGTCACTATGTCACTGAGCATGCGCAGAAAGCAATATTTTTAATTGTAAATTATCGCTGATTAAACGTCGCGAAATAAATAATGTTCATGAGGTTTAATCTTATATTTCACAAACAAAATTACCATAAAAATAAAAATGGCAGAGAGAGATCTAGAGAGACTCCTCGGAATAAACGTGTTTATCATTAAAACGTGTCACTGAGCATACACAAAAACAGTGAGTTTCTAAAGACAAATTCAAACATGCCACTGAGCATGCGCAGAACTCAATTTTTAACTGTAAATTATCACTCATTAATAGAAATTGCAGTTACAAAAAAAAAAATTTGATAAATGTACAGATTGAAATCTTTCGTTTAAGACCAAAATGACGGAAATGGATGCTGTAGTTTTCTCTCACGGACTGCCCAAAAAGTGGGCTTAGCAACTTAAATATATAGATAACCCCACCCTTATTTAAAGAAGTCCTGTGTTACACTCGGCTTTCGTCCATTTTTTTCTTTCTTTTATTGTTTCCCTTTTCTTTCTTTTTCTTTTTTTTTAAATAACATAATAATACAATATGTATTCCGCTCGGATACCAACATCTACATATTTTACAAACAGGTTTCCATAAGGACTTATACAACTCAAAGTAAATTAACAAAGCAATATGGAAGTAGTCAACATGAGGTTCAGTGGTTAAAAGTTTCTAAATCAAACGACAAAAGAAACGAAAGTCAGCAGAATTAATATTAAGAATAACATTTAATGAAAATAGAATGTGCTCTTAGTAAGAAGCACCCTTTCGAAGTGACAAAAATTTCCTTAACGCGGGAATCGAAATGTTGAAAATCAATGCGCATGCGCGCTATACAGGAAGTGATCTATTTATAGAAATCTTGCGCTACAATTCACTACAGCAGCTGTTAGTAGAATTACATTGGGAACAGTTTATGATTAAAAATAAAAAGAGTTAATATAATCGAAGAAGGAAAAGTCCGGAAATGATCAGACTGGAACACAATACTTAATATGAATTAAATAAATAAACATAAAGAATTTACAATAATCGTAACTACTATCTTAACTAATCTTAACCTATGGAGAATATGTGTCTACTATTGACAGCTACATCAATGCTGATAATCTAATAAAATCGGTATTTTCAGAAAACCTGAACTTTTCTGCTCCTCGCAACAGGATTGATTTAATAAATTTCGTCCACAAACGGAATTGATGAGCGTTTGATACACACTAGACAAGATTTTTTTCAACGAATAATTTAAATTTTAAAATTTAATTGGCATTTTTTTAAAATGAAAAATACCCCAAGATGTCAAATTTCTTTCTCTGTCGCAGACTACAATTTAAAAAAAAATTTTTTTTTTCAATCCAAGTCGGCAATCCTTAAACACATATTTTCATAGGTTAACTTTGAGGTGAGAGAATCCAATAAGGTTAGTACACAACAGACTTAAGGGTAAGTCCGTTTATTCGGTCTTATATAGCGGTGCAGAGCAGTTTGTTGCTAAAAATATGGCTCGTACATTTTAACCCCTTACCAGTGCGGCACGAGCTGGGTTTGAGCAACGAAAATGGGCAATATTTGTAACTAGCCGGGCTTCGCCTAGCTACTCTCAAGCCATCCGTGTAACATATTTATGTACTTCGGGCCCCACAAAAGAAAAAAAAAAGCCTACAAATGTATTAAATTCAAGTGAATAAATTCCTTTCAATTTTCATTCCCGTCGCAGCCGATAGATGGCAGCACCACTGCCGACAGATTTGGTTTCTCAGCAGTGAGTGATTTTAGAATGAAAATATCTCTAAAACTATTGAATTAACGGAATAAGTGTACGGAGAAAAAATTATCAGTTTTCTAAGCTCTTTCCAAATATGTAACATTTATGTACTTTCATGAGAAAAAAAATTACACCGTTTCCTGTATATTTGTCGGCCTTTTTTTTTTCGAGGATCGGTGCCCGCCCGGATGAGTTACGGTCACGTGATCTCTCGACATCCACTTGTCTCTTTATTAGTATAGATGCCCCAACTCAGTTCGGGCAGGAGGAAACTTGATGATTATTTTCCGTGATGTACGTGTCTTTTCGAATGGACATTTAATATGGAGTTTTACAATTTTCACAATAGATGGCGGTATTTGTCCGTCATTTATTTCATTTGTGGAGGTGTGGTGAGTTCCGAAGTCACGAATTGGCGCGAATGAGTGTTTCGCACTAGGGATGCGACATAACATCGATGTTTATAACATCGATGACTAAGCCTAGGCTTAGTCTTCGGCTTTTTGAGCTGCCACTAAGTTCGTTGCACTGATGAAGAAGCTCCTTTGTAGCTTCGAAACGGCCGTATGCAAAATAATTGCATCTTATTGCTATTTGTGTTTTATTTACGTTGGTTTTCCTGTTTATTATCGATGTTTTTTTCAAAACATCGATGTTTTGCAAACATCTACATCTATGCAAACATCTACATCTATTGCAAACATCTACATCTACATCTGCCCCCTTTTTTATTGAATTTTATGCCAAAATTTTGTTTTTGCAAAAGTTTCATTTGCAATGTCTGATTCAGACTACGATGAAGAGTACCATTTAGGTTCTCCAGGCGATGACGTGAGACACGAGTTTATTGTAAAGAATGTGATGTGGGCTTGTGTGCAGTGCCATGTTTTTGTATATATCATACTGTAAAGGATTTGTGAAATTCGCATTTTCAAAATCATGTATTTGTTTAACATTAGTTTATGATATTTAGCTTTAAAATTACCATGCCATTTCATTTATTTTGCTATAATTGAAATTTTTTTGAATAAAATATCCATTAATTTTTGACGCGTGTTAAATAATTAAATATAGTAATTTCATTTAGAATTTTGTATTTTTTTAAAATAACCATTTTCTAACTTTTTTATTGATATAAAGGAGGATGCACAAAATTGAGGAATTTTTTTTTCTTCCCATTTTGGGTGCATTTTTCTCAAATGTCATAGGTAAAGTAGTTAAAAAGACCTAAGAGAGGAATGGAAATCGATATGATAGTGCCTTGCGATAGTGAAATCCTCTCTGCTTGCCTGTAATATAAAAGAAACTAATTACTACCTAGAAAAATCTAATATTTAACTATGTGTTTGCTGAGACTAAGTAACTTACCAGGCATAGATTTCCGTTTACCCGCAAACGAATGGGCGCTAGACGAAACAGCCGTTTTCTGAGGCAAGTTAATCATAAATGCTGAATAATTTTATGCAAATATAATTAACAATACCTGCGTTGCAGGGGTATTAAGGAGAATAAACGACTTATCTCTTAAATATGTACATTTAGCGCTTGAAAACGCGGTGTGTATTGTGTTCATATATTTATTTCTGCGAGAAAGAAAAAGGGGCGAAGTATATAATTAAAGTTATATGTTCGCTAAGTTTGTTAGAAATTCAGCCTGCTGGATAATGCAATCTGTGCAAATTTAATAGTTGGAGTCGCCGTGACAATTGAATTATCTTACTCTATCTAAAAATCCTTTGAACGAATAGAAGTAAGACTGCCGTAATATTTCTTTTTTCATTTAGTTAAATTATTCTATTCCT
This sequence comes from Dolomedes plantarius, assembly GCA_907164885.2. Taxonomy (NCBI): domain Eukaryota; kingdom Metazoa; phylum Arthropoda; class Arachnida; order Araneae; family Dolomedidae; genus Dolomedes; species Dolomedes plantarius. The sequence goes on from OU015490.1 coordinate 62,674,963, forward strand.
TTAAGAACAAACACATTATACAATAGATCTTTTCAACCCACTCCGAAAAACACTATAAAGTAGCCCCCCCCCCCTCTCTTTTTTTTAAAAGTTACTCTCTGGTGTAAAACGAACACTATATTAAGATTTATCTCTGGCGCAAATCCAACAGTATATTAAAATTAATGAAACTTTGCTTAAATTTGCTCCGCGTGTTGTGACAGGTAAATGATTTTATTTAAAATTTTTCGTACTTTGTAATTTAAAATTTCTCGTCAGGTAAGAATACGTGAGTTATCCAGTACGCATTGTGATTTACTTTGAGCTATAAAATTGTGCAAGCTTATCCCTGAAGTAACTGGCTGTTGAAATATTTTACAATTTAGTCAGTTACATTTTAAAATCTTTTTAAATAACAAAAGAATCTGATTATAAAAAAATAGAAGTTATTTTAGTACAGTAAAACATCGTTTATCCGGACTAAGCCCGTCTGCACACGGAGCAACTCAAAAGAAACTGATAACTCGACGGGTTTGTAACCAGTTGCGCCGTGTGCGTGGCTCCATTCAATTACATAGGTTACGACTCATCACGAACTGGTTTGTGATTTGAGTCAGTTATCAGTTTCTTTTGAGGTGCTCCGTGTGCAGACGGCCTAACTGGGACCATAGGCAATCCGGACAATCGAAAATCCGGCTAATATGGGTAATAAGCAAAACAAAATCCTTAACTAAGCAGACTTATAGTTTATTACGATAAAAAAGTATGTTTTGTAACTAAATTAAATAGTATTATTTTCATAACATTATAAGATATAATAATTACAAGGTAAAAAGAACTTTTTATATACCATGTTTTTAAATTTTCTGTTGAATCATATAAACTTGACAATTCTATGTATTAATAAATACTTTTTGAAAATTTTTTTTGGTGAATTATCCCATCAACTTGAAAGAAAATGAAGTTAATTGGAAGTTAACTTGCGTTTAACTTTTCGTTCCCGTCCCGGCCGATAGATGACTGCATCAGTCTACAAAACAAAATTAACTGAAAAGGAATTAAATCCTTCTTAAAGATGGCTAAAATTATTAAAATAATTTATTGTCATCGTGTTCTGAGCTATTCTAAATGTTTCAAATGTCTAGCTAGTCGGGAACTTTGTTAAAAATCGATTGCAAGATTTGTACTGGACAAACACACACACACACAAACAAGAAAGCGAGTTAATAAAAACATGGTAATAAAAATAACTTTTCACATAATTTTTTACAAAGAAATGTTAAGTCTAGTAAAGCTTTCTTAAACTCAACAAAAAGCATTTTATTACCATAATTTATTGTACATTCTATGCAGGAACTGTACATTGAATCAAATATTTGGCGAAATTTGGCGTACTTGTAGTTACGTTCTTGCTATCATAGTTAAAAACTATTATCTAATGTGAACATTAAATAATAAAAATTGCCTACAAATCTAATCCGGATAAACGAGGTTTTATTGTAATCGTGCGATATAATTCCATGCGACCACACCTTGTTAAATAATTGCTTTCTAGGCATTAAGTATGTGAAACCTTTTATCTAAGAGCCGTGCACCCATATATCAATCGGTTATCAGTATTCGTTGTTGGCCGGCCTCGTATTAGGAATCTGAAGGTACTGTTATTCTGAAGGATGCTGAAGGTACTGTTATTTGAAACTTCTGGACTCTCATATGCGTAGCGTCGGGGAGGGGGGGGGGGACTTAACTTGAAATAAATTAAACGTTAAGCCCGTCTGCACACGGGGCAACTCAAAAGAAACTGATAACTGACTCAAATCACAAACCAGTCCGTGATGAGTCGTAACCTATGTAATTGAATGGAGCCACGCACCCGGCGCAACTGGTTACAAACCCGTCGGACGGGTTTGTAACCAGTTTCTTTTGAGTTGCTTTTTTCAGTTTCTTTTGAGTTGCCCCGTGTGCAGACGGCCTAATAGAAATTCAGTTTGAAACGGAAAATTGTAGAAAGCTGTTAAGAAAGTTTTTTTTTCCCCACTTTTTCAAATTGTGAAACTGAAGATTCCGATTATGTCATTAGCCTTCACATAGTTTTTAACAATGATATGATCCATAACAAAAATTCGATGCTTATTTTTTTTCTAATTTTTTTCATATTATATTTATATTTCTCATTGTATAACTTTTGAATACTACTCAAACATCAATTCTATTCTTATTCAATTTTTGAAAAAAATCATAATGTTTCATATTTTAAGGACCGCCAGGCAGTCAGTGCGTGGAGAAAGGCCTTACTGAATTCAATTCATGCTGTTAAGCTCATTGTGTTAAGCTCTGTCATTGGTTTCAGTTTTTAACGCCGACGCTTTGGAAGCAACGTGAACAACGCCTTATGGTGCGTTTGCATGTCTATCATTTCTTCTTATCCTCGTCGAACTGAGTATCATGAACCGGTGTAATTTGCTCGGTGCACTCTATCGAATCAATTTGATGCGCTGGTACGACTCATCCGTTTCACTACTGGTGCCTCGTGAAAGTGTCAAAGAACTGATACGAAATTCGGTTACAGCAGTTGGACGCATCTTGTAGTATAACAACGAAATACAACGCAAATCGTTTATAGGGTATGTCGGAGAAGATACTCGTGCGATAGGTAGGAGAACAGATTTAGTATCATCGTACTAGTGTCACGATCTAACTCGAATTGTGTATCTTTTAATACAGAGTTCGAGACACTTGTATCTCTTAATCGTAACTGTATCGAGTGTCACGGTCGAAGTTAGAAAATAAAAGAGGGCAGAAACAACCGAGAGAGAGTAATTCCGAAACTCAGGTTTGGAGTCGGGGGGAGGGGGGGGGGGTTGAATTCGGTTTATACAATTAACTACAACAAATTACGTATCAGTAATAAATGTCATTGTAATCTGTTTATATCAATTATAAGTCGACCAGTTTCAACGAAATGATGCTATATTGCATCAATTCGTTCAAACACATAAATTCTAATTAATTTTTTAATTAAAATTCCTGTCTAATTACGTATAAGAATAGTGAAAATGTTCAAATTTTACGTGTTCAACCTCTTGGGCTTTTAATTTTTTCTTTTCTTTTCTTCTTTTTTTTTTTTTTTTTTAAATTTCTTTTTCACACTACCTTGGAAAAACGTACAAAACGAAATGACGGCCACGTAATTCTCCCCGCCTGCGAAATGAAGTTTTATTTATCTTATGTCCATTTGAAGTTTTAATCAAAGTCGTCACGAAATCCGACGTAGAAAATACTTTAACGAGATCGGTTGCCACGGAAGTCTTAATTTAGTTCTATATTTGGCTCGTCATTTTGTTTTTTGCCGTTAATTCTTTTATCTCTTTTGGCTGTTAAAATGACGATCATTGTTTATTCTAGACGTGGCGCGCTTGCATGCCGTTGCCGTCTGTGCATTGCGAAATAAATAAATAAAGAGCAAAATTAATGCATTCTTCTCAAAAGTGAAGCGATTGTGTTGGATTTTTTTTTATATTTATATATATATATATATATATACTGTGCCTAGTTCCTCTCAGGTAATCAATTATTTCTTTTCAGAGTCTGCGCTTGTTAAAACCTATTTTTTTTTAACCATTGCTTTCTTTTTTTTTTTTAGAATTTAAAAGTAATTTCGGTGGTTGTTTAAAAAGCTATTATAGAGGAATACCGTGGTATTTCAACTTGAAATTAATAAATTAGAAAACAGTAGGATAGAGAAATGTGCATGCAAAACAGAAATTTCCCAATATTTTATAGTTAAACTTTTTTACTCTCTGTGTGTGTGTCGTAAATTGCCTTAAAAAAAAAATAGTTAGCCAATTTTGAGGAATATCACGATAGTTTACATATATAATGAAGTAAATTCTTGAAAAATATGTTAATTAGATTGCGATTGTTGTATGGTTACCCTGGGTTCTTACGGTCTTTAAAGTGACTTAAGAACTTCTTATTTTCATTTTCTTTTTTTTTAAGCGCCCTTTAGAAAATTTTAAAAAAGTATTTATTTTTGCTTTCAGTATCCTTAATTTT
>OU015490.1:62683997-62721497 GCA_907164885.2 Dolomedes plantarius
TAAATCTCTTCCGAATCTTTACCCCCATTTTCTGATTTTTGGTGAATTTTTAAAGATTAATTTTTAGAATTTAATTTATTAAATGCTGATCACGTGATTTCCTTTTCTGGTACTTTAAAAAATTTATCGTCATGGGCATAACAACGAAATAGACAAAAAAAATTTTTTTTCCTCGCTAATGCAGCAGACGATTGGACATTATCCAAAAAAATATTAAAATACAGCGAAAGATATGTTCCTCAAACTGTATTATATTAACTGTACTATATTCTTTAGCATGTCCTATTAGATTTAATTTGAATATTTTCTTCTACATTATTTTGTCTATAAAAATATCCCTTACGAATTTTTTATAAATATATTTTTTCGTTTTTTTACATTAATTGCATACATTGATCGTTGCATTTATTATAAATATATATATATACATATATTTTGGCATTAATTGCATACATCGACCGTTGTATTTAATTTGAATGTACCCCGTAGCGAAGTGCGGGTTTTCAGCTAGTAGCTACATAAATGCTGATAATCCAATAAAAATATTATTTTCAGAGAGCCTGAACTTTTCTACACCTTGCAACAGGATTCATTTTATAATTTTCGTCCTTCAAAGGAATTGAGGAGCGTTCTAAACGCACTGTACCAGGTTTATCTCCCCCGAACAATTTAAATTAAAAATATTATTTGCATTTTTTAAAAATAAACGTCATTCATATTCATAATTTTGAATTTAAAACGATAATACGCTTGCACTGAGGACATTATGAATATAGGCTAAAAATATTATAATTTAACTGTAAGTTTGATCTTTGAAATTGCAAATATATGAGACATTTGCAGTGGCATGTTTTCTCAATCTCCTCTGGGGAATACGGTTAGTAACGGTTACCTGTATAATTTTGTTACTGAGATTAAAAAATTCGTGCCTTGTTTTACGCTATTTTAACCTTTTCCTTACGGGGTGGGATAGCATGTATCCCAAGAATACGGGCCCAACAATGAATGAATATATATATATATATATATATATATATGCATTACATACATACATACATACATACATACATAAATAAATAAATATATATATATATATATGCATATATAGCGCCCTTAATGGCCGTTCTCACAAAGGGGGTATGAAATTTTCCGTTCTAAAGTTGGAATCGGAAAAATGGGCCCCGTAAGTTAAAGGTTAATATATGTGATAGTCGCTCGTGGCTAAACCTTGTACGGACACGTTAAATCTGTAAGCTGGAAAGCCCTTCCATGTGGTTTGCAAGGCTGTGAGGAGGGTACGAGCCCACTAGATGTCGTCTCAGGGGGCACTCAGTCAAAATTGGGACCGCACCGGGTTGGTTCAATGGACCTGGTTTGGATTTATCCTTCCGGGGGTGCATTGGTAACTATAACAACAGTTCTTGTCAAAAACTATTTGCCTCTCCACGGCAATCTTAATATTTTCTGGAAGGCTCTCGAGATAATTAACCGACGTATTTAACGTTTTGATGCAGTTTGTGTTCCCTTTTTTCATTGGCTCGCTTGAAATTAAGCTCAGGGCCTCGCCGATACAGCTATTCCAACTGGCAACATTCAATGCTTTTATCCTTTATCGCTAGGCCGTATTATATTTCGAGAACTGTTGAAGAACATAAATATTTTGGCAATCTTAATCTGTCAGAGCCACGGAATCGTTAATTCATTAAAATTACCACCAAGGAAGAAAAATTCGCCCTAGAACTGCATCTGGCGCGTGAAATCCCATTCTCCCCCAAATCTTTTATCAAAATATTTTACTTCCATCGTAGGAATTTTTATTGCATATTTAGTTGCGGAGTCACCCTAGCCCAAGAGCCAGTTTGTTTCATCCAGCGAATGCGGAATTGTGCGTTAAAAATACAAAACGTGACTTAATGTGAGGCAGAAAGGCAATTTTTGCGCCCTTACATTTCTTTTGATGTGAAGGGACTCCCATCCTTCTGAAAGGCCAAGGTTTAATCCCTTCTCGCCAAATTTGGCAGGCGTCCAATGAAGAGATGAGTTGTTACATTTCTTGACTTTTATTTTATTTTTTTTTCATTTTTCTCATCTCGTCTGGAAATTGAAGATGAGCACGTGTCGCCGAGTTCTCAACTTAATCGTTTTATGCGCTCGCTTATGACTCGATGGGTTTTGAGAAGCTTTTATTTATTTTTTTTTTTGTAGCAGAATAGCCGGAGCGAAATATGGCTCTCTGTTGTCTGCGGAGAAATGCGCAGTCTTGGACAGCGTATCTGACAGATGCGATAGGTTTGCAACTTTCACTTCTCGTCGTAGTCATAGAATAGAAAGTATGACGTAGAGTAGGTTAGAGTCGTAGAATAGAATAGAATAGAATAGTCGCAGAACGACACGTTCGGTGAAGGCAATGATAAACTGAGGGTCTATGGCCTCGAACAATAACAATAGCGAAAAAGGTCTCAAAGTAAAAATGACACTTGCCGAAAGAATTAGATTTAGATAAAATTCAGGTATTTTACACTGTAAAAATGAAATGCTTTTTCAGGGTGTAATATTTCTGGGTACCGAATTTACCTGTTTTGGGTAACCTTATTTGTATCTTAAACATGCTTCCATATACTGCAGTTCTACTTTCATTTATGTAATATACCTAAAACAGCATGCATGTACTGATATTAAATCATCTAGACCAGGAGTGTCAAACTCAAAGGCTAACTTGGGCCAAACAAACAAGGTTTAACTATAGGTTGGCCGCAACTGTTACATATTTTTTAACAGGACATCTTATTCATAATCTATATTCTCAGCTTTTCGTTCAGCAACAAATTACTGTTAATTATTTAACAGTTGAACATTTAATCAACTTTTCTAAAAGCATTTTGTTTGTATTTTTTAAAATTATTTCAACATATTTCATCTGTAAAAAAGTCAGTAACCTAACTTTTGAGATATTTTAGACGTTATTTATGCTTAAATAACGTATTTACCTAATTACAGTATATTCAACATAAATATACGCATTTTGTTTAATAATAGCAAAAAAAGAATATAATTTTAAAAAAACATTTAGAGAATTCTTCCTATCTAATTATAATTCTGCGTCGGTTATTTTATTATATATTATTATATGCCAATATATTGGCCGGGCCGCAAAAATGTTCGTCACGGGCCGCAAGTTTGACACACCTGATCTAGACAGTTCACCGACATATATATATATATATATATATATATATATATATATATATATATATATATATATAAATATATATATATATACAGGGTGTCCATAATTAAAGTCCCACTTTCAAAAGGCTGCAAAAAAAGAATCTCTGGTTCGAATTACTTCAAATTTGAACTGAATATACTGGAAGAAGGGGGAAACGATTTGGCATAATAAAAAAAAGTTGCAAAATGTATCAATAGATGGCGCTGTAACATTTTGGAAACTTTTTTTCCCCCTTCTTCCAGTATATTCAGTTCAAATTTGAAGTAATTCTGACCAGGGATTCTTTTTTTGCAGCCTTTTGAAGGTGGGACTTTAATTATGAACACCCTGTATATATATATATATATATATATATATATATATATATATATATATATATATATATATATATATATATATATATATATATATATATATATATAGGATAAGATAAGGGGACTTACTTTATCCTTGGAATGTTTTTATTCAGTTTCAACACATCACTGTAAGGTAGGTTTGCAGACACACCACTATCAGGTAACTTTGCAAAAAGGCACAAACAAGCTAGCCTGGACCTGTCGGAGCTTTAGTATAGGTGGACATTATACTGAATGGACGAACATTGACGGACAACAGAAATCAAAGCAAGGATGACACCAGGACAGGGCATACAGCAGGCAGAAAAAGCCCGGCGGAAAACCCTTGCTGTGGCTTATATACGAAGGGTTCATAACCCTGACACTAGGGGGCCAAAAACTTTTAATTGGCTTTTGGCGAACAACTGACCTCGTGAGTCAAAAGTTGTATGATCTTTCGAAAGGCGCGAGATAGGCTTGTGATGTTGAATCGTGTTTTAAAAATAACTTTACTGTTTTGCTCGCGTGTGTTTAAGGGATAATATGGTTAGTTAGGTCGTTTAATTTTAGATCACAGTTGGGAAAAAGGGGTTGTACTTTATTGAGAGGAAACAAGAGTAATTTAAAATAAGCATTAGATTAATAATGGTGGGGCGTTATTATTACTTACTTACTTACTTACTTACTTACTTAATTACTCACTCACTTACTTACTCACTCACTCACTCACGCACCCACGCACGCGCACACACACACACACACACACACACACAAAATCAGCTCATGTATGCTGCTTTAGGTATATTAAAAATGGAAGTATAACTAGAAGGCTACGGAAGCATGTTTCAGATACAAATATGAGATACCTAAAACAGCTAAACGCAAGTTAACTTCCAATTAACTTCATTTTCTTTCAAGTTGATGGGATAATTCATAAAAAAAAATTTTTTAAAAAGTTTTTATTAATACATAGATAAAATCATGGTGTATAAAAAGTTCTTTTTGTCTTGTAATTATTATTATTCAAATTTCGTCCACCAATGAAAATGGTGTTCGTTTAAAACATATAATTTCCGCATTTTGTTCCCGAATAATTTAAATGTAAAAAAAATATTATTTGCGTTCCTTTTAAAGAATGAAGAAGATACCCGAGTCAAAAAAATTCTCTATTACGGAGTGCAATGTAAGAAAGGGATCTCTAAAATCTAAGGCGACAGACAATGAGAGGGAAAATTTTCTCCATAGGTTAACGTCGAATTGAACCACTCTAATATGGCTACCACCCAGCAGCTGTAATGCTGAGTGCTGTGAAAATTAATGAAATCCTCCGATTAATCGCAAGACTGAATTTGTCTTTGCGTTTTGTAGGATTTTGTCATTAGAGCAGCTTTTTGATTCAAACTTTGAGAAGGAAGGGGAAAAAAAGGCTTTAAAAAAGCATTTCTGTTAAGTATAACAGCCTCTTTTTCCCTCCGAAAAAATGGGGGAGGACAGTTTTGTGCCAAAAAACCCATTGAACATATGCATAATATTGTGATGATGCAAAAATCTGTCAGACTTTTTTTCTGATGTCATTTATTTATTTTTTTTTTTTTGTTGTTCACGAGGGAATATATGTCTTTTGTTTTCAGAATTTTTTTCCCTCTTGATAGCATTAAAATTTTCAAAGCTATCTGTATTTTCTCTTCGAAGCAGTTCCATGCTTAAGACGATTACTGTTTACTTAGAATTTGAAATATTTAATTTTTATTTAAACAAGTAATATATAAAAAAAAAATTTTGAAGTCAATTCCTACTTAGGTCAACAAAGAAAAATTTGAGTGTAAACTAATAGTAGGAACTGAAAAAAAGGATTGCCTTCCAGAACCTTGCCTACTGTGCGAGATTAGGAGGGGGGGGGGGAAGAGAGAGAAAAAGTTTGTCAGGTTGGGGATTCGATCTCGCAACCTACAGGACGGGAGAAGCCCGCGATACCGCAGTGCTACCATTTACACAGTAACAAGAGGGAAATTACTATTCAAGAGCAAGAGACGCTCTAGGTCTAAAACTAAAATCGATTAATTAAATTTAATTAATGAATTAATATTTGAAAAAACTGTATTAACATCAAGTGTCATCCACTACAAGTTTGAAAAAATGTATTTGAACTTGAGTGGATGAATAAAAAGTATTTTGTTAACGATTGAAAATTTGAACAAGATATATATAGGGAGAGTGTGAACTAATAGTATGAATTGAAAAAAAGGTTCATCGACTTTGTTTAATTAGGAATATTTATCACTATTCCAGCTCTAATAATATACGTCTCTTAAGAGTAGCGTTAATCCACATGCTAGGAGTACTAAACTATCACGACGCTGCTGTGTGCTAACCCTATTGGATTCGCTCACCTCCATGTTAACCTATGGAGAAAATGTGTCCACTAGTTACATTTACATAAGTGCTGATAATCCAATAATAATGGAATTTTCAGATAGCCCGAATGCACCTTGCAACAGGATTCATTTTATAAATTTCGTCCACTAAAGGAATTGGGTAGCATTTAAAACACACTACACCAGATTTTACACCCGAATAAATTAAATTTTATAGTATTATTTGCATTTTTTTTTAAAACGAATAATTACAAAATAAAAAGAACTTTTTATATACCATGTTTTAAAATCTGCTGTTGAATCATATAAACTTGACAATTCTATGTATTAATAAATACTTTTTTAAAATTTTTTTGATGCATTATCCCATCAACTTGAAATAAAATGAAGTTAATCGGAAGTTAACCTGTATTTAACTTTTCGTTCCCGTTCCAGCCGATAGATGGCTGCACCTGTCAACAAAACAAAATTAACTGAAAATGGCTGAAAATTAATTTAATTCTGCTTAAAGATGGCTAAACATATTAAAAAAATGCATTGTCATAGTGTTCTGAGCTATTCTAAAAGTTTCAAATGTCTAGCTAGACGGGAAGTTAGTTAAAAATCGATTGCAAGATTTGTAAGCGACGAACACACAAACAAACAAGAAAGCAAGTTAATAAAAACATGGTAAAAATGCCCCAAGGTGTAAAATTTATTTCTCTATTACGGTGTGTATCGATGTGTGTGCGTGAGTGTAAGCGTATGTAAGTGTAAGAGTAAGTAACGATAACGCCCCACCATTGTTACTTGCCGCTAATTCTAAATTATCTGTTCATGGAGTATGTTCCTGTATTTTCATTTATTCATTTGGTTAATATGTTATGATTGTTTGTCCGGTAGATGGCAGCACGATACCGCTGTCTTTATGTTTTGTAAACGTTCTAAGTTACTTCCGCTGTGGAGTTAGTAGCGTCTGTGTTCTGGCTCTGTGCTCTCTGTGCTGTTTGTACGAAGTTCTTTGTGATGTGTTAATAAAGTTCATATAGCCAACCCGTTTGTGCGTCTGGGCTTGAATTTAATTATTGTGGAAGAACATTTGGAGGCACCGGCGAGATGTTTTGATTCCACTGTTGAGATAAGTGGAAATTTTTTGTTTTGTTCTTAAGTTGTAAGAAAGTTTTTGATTTGTATTGATAAGTTCCGTAATGGAAAATGCAGAAATAATCAGGGCCAGAGGCCAGAAAAAGGCTTCTTTAACGAAGTTAAAACTCTATTTAGAATCTAAAGAACAGTTTGATGTACCGGATTTGACCGTACGGTTAGAACGTCTGGAAGTAGCATTTGATGAGTTTTCCAAATTAGATTTATTACTTCCAGTAGAACAATCTGAATTTTCTGAAATAGAAGATGTTTATTTAGAAATTAAAGTTATAATTCGTACAAAGATAGAAGCGATGGCTTCATTGGCCGAAATTCGGCAAAATAATTCGAATGTTGTTGTTCGAAGTGATGTGAATAACGGAAACGGAACTGTTAAGTTACCTAAAATTACAATTCCATCCTTTACGGGAAATTATTTAGATTGGTTGAATTTTAAAGATTTATTTAAATCTACAGTGCATGATAACGATTCGTTATCAAAAATACATAAGTTCCAGTATTTAAAAGGTTTACTTTCGGGGTCAGCCGCTGATTTAATCAAGCACCTACCGGTGTCTGAGACCAGTTACGATGAAGCTTGGGAAAAAATAGAGAAACGCTATGATAATAAAAAGCATATCTCTACCGCTTTAATCAATACTTTTCTGGAACAAAATAAGCTTTCCGAGCCGAATGGCGCGAAATTAAGAAAACTTGCTGACGTTGCGGATGAAGTTATTCGGGGTTTAAAGGCATTGCATGAAGGAGCTAATTCAAGAGATTTGTGGTTAATACACCTCTTGTTAGACAAGGTAGATTCCGAAACCCGAAAATTATGGGCTCAAGAAACGACAGAAATAGAATTTCCCACATTTGAATACTTTTTAGAATTCTTAAACAACCGATGTTCGTATTTAGATGTTTCGATTTCTCATAGCATAGTAAAAACGAAAGTGACTAACAACGTAACTAATGTTAAATCTAATTATTCGAGTAAATGTTTAAAATGTTCTGGAATGCATAGCATTTCGAAGTGTCATAAATTTAATGCTATGCCAATCTCTGTTCGAAAAGAATTCATACGAATGAATGCCTTGTGTTATCGATGTCTGAAAGGCTCGCATCAAATTAAAAATTGCTTTTCTAAATCTGTTTGTGAAGTATGTAAGAAATCATCCCACCATACTAGTTTACACGAATTCGCTTTCGATTCCCATACAACGAGTGTTACAAATGAAACGTATAGTCCAGAACTGCAAGTTAATACTAACATCGCTTTGAACGCAGCTAAGGAAAAATTTGTTGGTTTGCTACCAACTGCAATTGCTTCAGTGAATGATGCACGAGGAAGAAAGGTGGATTGTACAATTCTATTAGATAGTGGCAGTCAATGTTCGTTCATTTCTGAAGCTTGTGCTAACAAATTAAATCTAAAAAGAGAAGATGCCTTGTTTTCAGTTTGTGGAATTGCTAATTCCTCTGCTGGCAATACAAGAGGTAGTGTAACGTTATCTATGGAGTCAAGGCATAATCCTAACAGTATGCTCGTGATTGAAGCTTTCGTTTTGAATAAATTAACTTCAAAATTGTCGAGTAATTGTGTAAATACTAATGATTTAGAATATTTAAAATCCATTGAACTTGCCGATCCCAAATTCGCTGAAGCGAAAAGTGTAGAGATAATAATTGGTGTAGATTATTTTTTTGAAGTTATGAAAGCCGGACAAATTACGAGTTCCGAAAATTCTCTTATCGCCCAGAATACAATGTTTGGTTGGGTTGTAGCGGGCAAGATGCCTTTAAACAGCTTGAAAAAGAACGCCCTATTTGGTATTCATGCTAATATTGACGTTGATGAAGTTTTAAAACGGTTCTGGGAAACTGAAGAGGTTCTTAAAATAAAAGAAGAAGTTCTAAGTGAAGAAGAAGATTTCTGTGAAAAACACTTTAGTGAAAATTATGAAATCGATAAAAATGGACGGTTCGTCGTGAAACTTCCCTTTTTTAAATCAGAAGTTAAGTGGGGAAATTCTTATCAAGTTGCATTGTCTCGTCTCCAGAGTATGGAAAGAAAATTTAATGTAAATCCGAGTTTAGAGGAACAGTATAAATCCTTTATGAAAGAATATGAAGAGCTAGGACATATGAAGGTTTCGGAGGATGTCTCTTCAGAATTAGCCGTTAATGAAAAATATTTCTTACCTCACCACGCCATCTTAAAGCCCAGTAGTACCACTACTAAGTTAAGGGTGGTTTTTGACGCAAGTTGTAGAACTAGCAACTGCAATTCTTTAAACGATGCACTAGGTGCAGGTGCTAAACAACAACCCGATTTATTTGAGACTTTATTGAATTTCAGGCTTTCCCCGATAGCATTTTGTTGCGATGTGGAGAAAATGTATCGCCAGATATTAATGTCTACTTCTGATCAAGCTTTTCAACGAATTCTGTGGAGATACAATAAATCCGATCCCATTCGAGAGTATAAGCTGCAAACTGTTACATATGGCCTAAAATGTGCGTCTTTTCTTGCAACCCGATGTTTAAAGCAAATTGCGAATGACGCTCGTCCTGTTTATCCTGAGGCTGCTTCTCTCATTGAAAATTCTTTTTATATGGATGACCTCTTGGGAGGTGCACGTAACGAAAGTGAAGCTGCTAGGGTATGCCAAGAAATTATTTTTCTTTTGGAAAATAGAGGTTTTCATTTAAGAAAATGGCAGTCTAATTCAAGGGAGCTCTTGGATGTGATTAAAACTGATAATGTCAATGAAGTGTTCGAATTGAAGGACGGTGAGCAATCCAAGGTTTTAGGATTATGTTGGAATCCTAAATCTGATTCTTTTATTTTTAAAGTTAATTTTTACTTCGAGAACGAAATTACTAAACGGAAGTTCTTGGCTCAATCTGCTAGGCTGTTCGACCCACTAGGATTATTGTCTCCATGCACCATTTCAATCAAAATCTTCTACCAACAACTTTGGTTGTTAAAGTTGGGATGGGACAGTCCCCTTCCGGCGAATTTCGAAGAAAGGTGGAAGAATTTCCAGAGAGAGTTCGATTGTCTCTCCGTAATCAAAATTCCCAGATGGATCCACACTAGAGGCTTAGAGATAACTATCCATGGATTTGCAGACGCTTCAGAGTTGGCCTATGCTGCGGTGCTGTACGCAGTACAAAAGGATATTGATGGTGATTCCAAGGTGACCCTCCTTGCAGCAAAAACTAAAGTTGCTCCACTAAAGCCAATTTCAATTCCTCGGCTGGAGCTGAACGGTGCTCGGCTGTTGGCTAAACTCTTCTCTACGATTTCACATATTCTAAAAGATTATACCATCACTTTCCGCGCCTGGACAGATTCACGAGTGGTTTTGGCATGGTTGTCTTCTCCCCCTAGGAAGTGGAAAACCTTCGTGGCCAACAGAACAGCCGAAATTATCGAACTAGTGCCCTCTGAACGCTGGCGGCACGTTCCATCGAAACAAAACCCAGCTGACATAGCCTCTAGAGGAGTTTCACCTAAAGCTCTACCAGACTGTAACCTTTGGTGGCATGGGCCTGACTGGTTGTCAATGAGTCCAGAAAATTGGCCCGTAGAGACACAAATGACTGACTTTTCTAGTGACTCTAAGGTTATGATCGAAAAGAAGAAAAATTCTATATTTTCTGCAAATATTTCTAATGTTAAACCGGATAATGTAATTGAAATATTATTTGATAATTGTTCTACACTAACTAAGATTGTTACTGTTTTAGCTTATTGTGTTCGCTTCATCACCCGTTGTAAGAGGCGAACGATCGATTCAGGTAAAGCAACTGAGTCAAAAGGTAAGGTTTCTCCTATTAATGCCATGGAGAGAAGCCAAGCTTTAAACAAAATTGTCTTGTATGTTCAAGGTGTGTATTTTGCTGAAGAATTAAAATGTATGAAGGATAATAGAGATTTACCAACGAAGAGTAAACTAAAAAATCTTCATCCTTTCATGGATCAAGATGGTCTGTTACGGGTGGGAGGTCGGTTGAGACATTCACCTCTCCCTTTTAATGCAAAGCATCCCGTCATCTTGCCAGATAAACATAGGCTTAGTGATTATTTGATAAAACAATTTCATATAACTTATTTGCATGCTAATCTTACCTTGTTGTTGAATATTTTATTGCAGAATTATTGGATTGTTGGTGCTAGGAAACTAATCAAGAGTTATATTCATAAGTGTATTGTTTGTCATAGATATCGTTTTGCATCCAATAATCAATTGATGGGAGATCTTCCGCGACAACGTGTCATGCCTAATAGACCATTCTCGGTCTGTGGGGTAGACTTTGCTGGGCCTATTAATATGTTGAAATTTCGGGGTAGAGGTGCTAAAAGTATAAAAGGTTATGTTGCTTTATTCATTTGCTTTAGCACAAAGGCGATTCATCTAGAATGCGTCAGTGATTTGACCTCCGAGGCTTTTATTGCTGCCTTGAAGCGGTTTAGTTGTCGCAGAGGGTCCCCCCGTCACATTCATTGTGATAATGCCACTAATTTTTGTGGTGCTAAAAGGAAAATGTCTGAATTGTGTAAAATTGTGTCCGGCATCAACAGGGATGAGAACATTTGTTATTTTCTCTCACAACAAGCTATTCAGTGGCATATGATACCTCCTGCAAGTCCTCATTTTGGTGGATTGTGGGAATCGGGTATCAAATCGGTAAAGTCCCATATGAAAAGAGTAATTGGTGACCATAAGTTAACCTTCGAAGAATTTGCCACTCTGTTTTGTCAGATTGAAGCAGTTTTGAATTCAAGACCATTGTCTCCTACCAACGATGAATTAGACAATTTAGAAGTGTTAACTCCCTCCCATTTTTTAATAGGTGAAGTAATTACTTCCCCTCCTGAGCAGGTTGACTCCCAATATCTGTCCTTACGTTCTCGCTGGGACCTTGTTCAAAAAATGAAAATGAACTTTTGGAAAGGGTGGCATCAGGACTATCTGAGCTCTCTTCAAAATCGTAACAAATGGCATATCACCAAATCAAATTTAAAGGTAGGTGACATGGTGTTGCTCAAGGAAGATAATACACCTCCATCCTGTTGGCCTCTTGGCAGAGTAAATGAAGTTCATCCAGGTTTAGATGGAACGGTGCGAGTTGTCACCCTTAAAACTTCTAAAGGTTATTTTAAAAGGCCTATTGTTAAACTCTCCCCCCTACCGATGTGTCAAGAATAAATTCTTGAGGGTGGGAGTATGTTCATGGAGTATGTTCCTGTATTTTCATTTATTCATTTGGTTAATATGTTATGATTGTTTGTCCGGTAGATGGCAGCACGATACCGCTGTCTTTATGTTTTGTAAACGTTCTAAGTTACTTCCGCTGTGGAGTTAGTAGCGTCTGTGTTCTGGCTCTGTGCTCTCTGTGCTGTTTGTACGAAGTTCTTTGTGATGTGTTAATAAAGTTCATATAGCCAACCCGTTTGTGCGTCTGGGCTTGAATTTAATTATTGTGGAAGAACATTATCCTCTCAATAAAACACAGCCCCTATTCCAAATTGCGACCTAGAAGTAAGTTAATTGACTAACTAGTTTGTCCCTTAATGCACGCGCTGAAAGTCAAGCGACTATGATTCAGGAGCATTCGGAAACCACGCGCCTTTGCATCGCATGTTCGGAATCATGGGAGTGTTAGTCATAAATGAGTTAAGGCTCACGTGGTCAAGTCAGATGTTCGCCGGTAGCCAGTGAAAAGAATTCTAAACGCCTAGCGCCCTAATAGTAGAAAAAAGTTGAGCAGAAACTTTCGGCGTCCTTCCTTGCCTGGCTCTCCAGTCTCTTCTGCCTTCGCTCTATCGTCCTTCGCGCGTCTCTTTTTGTCTAAACCTCAACCTACATGCGCTGCTGTCCGATAAAGTTATTATATATATATATATGCAAGTCAGCAATCTGTGGACACAATTTCTCCATAGGGTAACAATGAGGTGAGCGAATCCAATAGAGTTAGTACATAGCAGCTTTAATTTTTTGCAATATTTCAAAATTATTAATATTTCATTAAATTCTGTTAAATATAAACTTAAAATAGCGTTGTAATCGATTACTGACACGATAATGTGTTAAGCGTGATAGAACGTTCAAGGAAAGTGTAAAAAATCCATCTAGCGGCTACGATGGTTTTAGTTTTAATGGACAATTAAGTTAATTGCTCAGTCTACCATCTGCTGTATCGCCTTAAAAGAAAGGGGAAAAAAAAGAAAAAAAAGCGAGATGCGGCCTTGAAAAGTTCTTAAAAAATAATTTAAACTGTAGTTTAAGATCTGAGTCGGAACTATTTTTATATTTCATTCTTAATACGAGCGTTAATGATTTATGAAGTGTGCGAACGTTGGAGAATAGAAGAATTTTCACGCAACGGCCGTTTATTGCTAATGTCGGGTAATAAATTATACGAAAAATAGACTATGACAGTTTACTGCCTGTTTACACTGAATCCTTAGCGTTACGAAGCGCCAGCGTTAAAAATTTTAACCGGTCACTGAGACCACGTGATACGTCAAACCAATCACAGGTCATGTCAACATCTCGGGGCCAACGCAGTAAGAATACGCATGCAATGTGAAAAAGGCTTTAGTCATTTAAGCTTATAGTTATTAAACATTGCAAAATCCGGTATAAACTCCCGTAATATGAATGACAATACAACAATACTCTCCGCCCGCAAATTTTTATAATTATCGCTCTGGCAATCTTTAAGTCCTTGAAGATTGCCTGGACTCCGCATAGGCACGGTGAGGCAATCCAATACAACATTTGTTATTAACCGTTTGTTGATCAAGGGCATTTTTTTTGGGGGGGGGGAAATCGTTGGTGACCCCTCTCCCAACCAACGTTTTTTGGGAGAACTCTTTTGAGAGGCAAACAGGGGTTTTATTCTTTGAATGAATAAACTATTTGTGATTAACACCTTCAATAAAAAGTTACGAATAAAGCTAATAACAATAACAAATTTAACGTAAAAGCAAACTGTATAGCAAATATGAAAGCCCATTAAAACTTAAAAATGTTTTATGCTATTTTTGAACTTGCATTTGCTTTGCTAGCGGTAAAATTGCTGCCACTCTGCGTCACAGAAAATTCATTGGGGATTTTTAAGCAGAGCAGAGATATTTTTCGTACTCGAAACATCATAAATCGGAAAAAATACAGGAATATTTAGAATTCGAGAAAAGAAAAGTTCTCAAATTTATAAAATTGTTAAATATACGGTCGTTATGAAACGATGAAGCAAGGTTTATTTATTTATTTATTTATTTATTTATTTATCATTGCTGACTTCGCGGACCACTTCTTGAGTTTTCCCGGACCACCTGTTAGGCCGTCTGCACACGGGGCAACTCAAAAGAAACTGATAACTGACTCGAATCACAAACTACTCCGTGATGAGTCGCAACCTATGTAATTGAATGGAGCCACGCACACGACGCAACTGGTTACAAACCGTGGGTTTGTATCAGTGAGTCAGTTATCAGTTCCTTTTGAGTTGCTCCGTGTGTAGACGGGCTTTACCGTAACAAATTTTAAATGGCTTACAACTGTTTGCATTTCCTGTGAAATAAACATGAAAAATGGGACAAAGTTACCCCAGTTGACGTTATCTATCCCTCGACCTTCCCGCCACAACCCCACCTTGAAACTTGAACGGCCTGTTGACACTGAATCCGGAGCGTTGCGTAGCGTCAGCCGTAAAAATTTCAACCAATCTTAGAGCTCACTTCATTGACCACGTGATATTTCAAACCAATCATATGTCATGTCAACAATCTCGGAACCAACGTATAGTAAGTAACGTTACGCAACGCTCCGGAGGCCATATGTACAGGCCTGAAGTCTGACTTTTCTTCGATGCCCCATTGTGGTAAATTTCAAAGCTGAAAAGAGCTGCGACATGAATGCCGTACGCTTGATTTATTTGACTTTATCTCTGTATATAGAAGAAGAAAAAAAAATACCTCGCCCAATAACCACCAGAAACTCATCAGTTCTCAGGCAGACGTTTTATTTTTCTGTGTATGTATATAAGTTATTAAGCAGATTATTGCCTTTTATGCCGGTAGATTGTCGTGTTTTATTTCCGGTTGCGTGGATACTAATTGAGTTTGAATGCAATCGGACATTACTCGTCTGAATTTTTTTTTTTTTTTCCTTTGGGGCATCGTGGGGATTAATAAGTCAATATTTGTTTCAGGAATTAAGCAATACTGATGATGTCGCTTATTATATCAGATTTTTTAAAAAAACCAACAAGTGATATTTTATAATGCTGATAATTTGTTATTTTATCTCGTGCATTAAAAATTGATTGGAGAGGAGGGTTTTTTTTTCGCACTCAGGTACCGCAAATATATGTTTAACATATCTGGAAGTGGTCTATATTTCGCTATCTAACCTTTTGATGGAGACAATTACAGAGTCAATTATCAAATGAAATTTTGAGCGTTTTGTGTCTTCTCCTCTTATGTACCTCTCTGATTTGTTGAGGGGTATATGTGAGTGCTTCTCTGAAGTCTGCGGATTCTCTCAAAAAGGCGAAAGGCATCGGAATCATAAGAAATTCTACCATAAAATCTAATTCAAAATGTGTTTCTATGGTCAGAAATGAGTCATAGTTTGTGCGTTTTACGACTCGCAGAAGTTGTGAAACCACTTGATTTTTAACAGAATACATGGAAAACTACGGAGCCAGAATTGCAAATATATACACCTCCAACTTATCCAGCAGGCTTGGGCCTTTGTCCCGCTTTTGAGAGCTCTTAGGCGAAACCGAATTCCTAGGTTTCGCCTGGTTCACTGGAAGTTTAGTATGTATTTGCAGTTATAGCACCTCCCACGAGTGCGGCCGCCATGCATTTTGTCATCTCCAAAACTCTAAAATTTGTTATTGTTTCCGTCGGGGGCTAGATAACTGCGCTTCAGGGCATTCGCCATGCTTTTCGTCATCTCCAAGCTCTAAATTTTGTAACTGTTTCCGTTGTGGGCTAGATGACTGCGCTTGAGGGCGTTCTCCATGCATTTTGTCATCTCTGAGCTCTAAATTTTGTAATTGTTTCCGTTGTGGGCTAGATGACTGCGCTTGAGGGCGTTCTCCATGCATTTTGTCATCTCCGAGCTCTAAATTTTGTAATTGTTTCCGTTGTGGGCTAGATGACTGCGCTTGAGGGCGTTCTCCATGCATTTTGCCATCTCCGAGCTCTAAATTTTGTAATTGTTTCCGTTGTGGGCTAGATGACTGCGCTTGAGGGCGTTCGCCAAGCATTTTGTTATCTCCATCAAGATCTAAATTTTTAATTGCTTCCTTGTGAGCTAGATTACTGCATTTTGCTAGTCACCGGCAAAAATTTAGAGAAGTTCCACGTTTGGAATTATGGTCCCTCCTGCATATTTATCGGATGTGCCATGCAGATGAGCCCATATCAAGGGCAAAACTTAGGTCCGAGACTGCTTGGCACGGTGGAGGTTTTATTACGCATCGTAGTTCTGAAATATGTATGTACATTGTTTGAAAGAAGTCTATAAACCCTAAAATTATTTAGTGAAAACGAAAATTATAAACAATCGGATTATAGACGGAGAAATGAACATGAATGGAAATGTTAAATTCTAGGGGAGGTTGGGTGAACTGGAACCCCCCCCCCCCCTCCCGCGATCAACATATTAATCATACCCCGAGGAGCTTAGAATAGAAAGCGCCTTGTGATCTAGCGAATACGGTATTTAACGCCCATTGTGTTGTTATGCGTATATATTTGGTATAATATATTTGGAAAAGGCAATTTTTTCCCCTTTAGGCTGCTGTGTGGTAAACGTATTGGATTAGCTCACCTCAATGTTAAACGACGACAGACATGTGTATATTATTTACTGCTGCAGAAATGCTGATAATCCAATAAAAATGGTATTTTCAGAGATCCTGAACCTTGCAACAGGAATCATTTTATAAATTTCGTCCACTAAAGGAATTTCTGAGCGTTTAAAACACACTCTACCAGATTTTCTCCCCGAATAATTTAAATTTTAAAATATTATTTGCATTTTTAAAAATAAAAATGAATAATTACAAGATAAAAAAAGAACTTATTATATACCATGTTTTTAAATTTCCTGTTGAATCATATAAACTTGACAATTCTATGTATTAATAAATACTTTTTTTAAAAATCTTTTTGATGAATTATCCCATCAACTTGAAAGAAAATGAAGTTAATTGGAAGTTAACTTGCCTTTAACTTTTCGTTCCCGTACCGGCCGATAGATAGCTGCACCAGTTTACAAAACAAAATTAACTGAAAAGGGATTCAATTCTGCTTAAAGATGGCTAAAAGTATTAAAATAATGCATTGTCATCGTGTTCTGAGCTATTCTAAAAGTTTCAAATGTCTAGCTAGTCGGGAAGTTAGTTAAAAATCGATTGCAAGATTTGAACTGGACAAACACACAAACACACAAGAAAGCGAGTTAATAAAAACATGTAAAATATGCCCGAAGGTGTAAAATTTCTTTCTCTCTTACGGAGTGCAATTTTTAAAAAAATTTTCAATCCAAGTCATCTTTGGACACATTTTCTCCATAGGTTAACTTTGAGGTGAACGAATCCAATAGGGTCAGTACACAGCAGCCTTAAGCCTTCATTATCTTTTTTTAAAAAATTATTTTTAGTTTAATCGTCCGTTAAGAGCGTACATTCAGGGGCGTGTTAGGTTGATCTGAATATAGCATGCATAGGGGGAAAAGAAGTCGTTTTTACACGATTACAATTATTTGTCATTACGATTATTTAACTAAGTGTTATGAATCTGAGTTGAGATCACACGGTTATGAAAATGGCAAGCTCGATTACATTTTTTACCCCAAATTAAGCGGGGAAGTATTCATGTATACATTATCTGCGCTCTTCACCGATTTTCATTGCTTTGTGCCTCAAGACACTGAACAAAGAAATAATAAATAACACGTTCTCTTTGCGAGCGTATCGTTTGTATTACCTTGTTGGAGATGATATAAGCAGTAATATTAGACTTGGCTCGTCCTATGATAAGACAAAAGGAGTCGCATATTTTTCGATCCTCCCTATTTTTAAAGGAAAAATTGGAAACGCCGCTCAAAGCAGTTATCTGAGTGAGATCGCGTTGGAAACATAGTGAACAAATTCGAAAATAGATGTTATCAGTCCCTCCTCTATTGAACGCAACTGAAACAATAGGTAAACACATGACGTCAAAACATCGACTGATGCGAAAGTTCTTTTGAAGGGGGAGTTTACTGAATAAAACGCGACAAAAACCTTTTAAAACATGAAAATATTGACTTTTAAATTTCCTTAAATCTTAAGTAGAAACTGGGGAAAAAAGATGCAGTGGTTCTTATCTCATCTAATCTGTGGAACTAGCTGTAGTTCCACATATTAGAAGAGTTCCTCATCTATACCTGATTTTAAGCACGATATTTTTTTTAGTTTTAATTTAATTTTCTTTTTTCAATTCCTACTATTAGTTCACACTCTCCCTATATATATATTGTTCAAATTTTCAATCGTTAATAAAATACTTTTTATTCATCCACTCAAGTTCAAATACATTTTTTCAAACTTGTAGTGGATGACACTTGATTGTAATACAGTTTTTTCAAATATTAATTTATTAATTTAATTTAATTAATCGATTTTAGTTTTAGACCTAGAGCGTCTCTTGCTCTTGAATAGTAATTTCCCTGTTGTTATACTGTAAACGGTAGCACTGCGGTAGCGCGTGCTCCTCCCGTCCTGTAGGTTGCGGGATCGAATCCCCAACCTGACAAACTTTTTCTCTCTCTTTCCCCCCTCCTAATCTCGCACAGTAGGCAAGGTTATGGCAGGTAATCCTTTTTTTCAATTCCTACTATTAGTTCACACTCAAATCTTTCTTTGTTGACCTATATACATGTATAAATGTGCTATGTATAAATAGGAATAAGTAGGAATTGACTTTAAAAAATTTTGTTTTTATATTACTTGTTAATCTTTAAAAATGTATTAAATAAAATGAATACATATAAAAAAAAATTGTTCCTCAGTAAAGACGAGGCATTTTGGATTATATTCATTCTTTACTTTGGTCTTAGGTATCGCGGATATTTTTCTTTAAATAAATTAAACTTAATGACAAGTCAAATGAGATAATTATGTCATTTTATTGTTATACTGGCGTTTGAATTTTACCTGCTTTCCCATAGCGTTTTCAGCTTTATTTTTTTCATTGAAATCTATAAACAGGGTTCAGAAGTCCATAACAAGTCCCTATTTTCAGTTCCTGTTTTTAGTAGCCTAAATTTGAAGGTTCTTGTGTTTATATACAAGGTCCTTACTTCTCTTTGTTTACTCCCCGGTGCTTGAAAAGTTCTTAGTTGCGGTACAAGAATTTTCAAATGTATTACTGTGTCATTACATTCGGAAAATGGCGGATAGTCATTTTTATTTTCCTGCATTCAGTTATTATTTTAACTAGGATTACGTTCCTCAAAACGGTCCTTCGGAGAGAAAAAAGTTGTCCTGCGTCGCGAGTTATAATTTTGGCAGCGCGCCATACCCAGTAGCAGTAAACAGTTAAACAGAAAAGTACCAAAATGCGTATTAAAAAAATAGGTGTAAGCAAAGGATAAGTAATCCTACGTCAATAACCCGTGGTAGTTTCGTTAGGGGAGACTACCTGAAATATATATATATATATATATATATATATATATATATATATATATATATATATTACTAATTATTATTCAGGATGATAACGTTTATTTCATATTAACTCCCCGAGTAGAATATACAGTGAAACTTACCTATGGTGACCAGTAATTGTTACAAAAAAAGTAGCAGTTTTGAGGGGGGGGGGGGGGGGGGGTTCTTCCCTAATAATTTGCTTTATGGAGTCTTTAATCGTTACTGAACAAAATATGACCCTTTAGAGGGGTAGCCAGCCAGAGAAGCTTCCGCTGTGTGTGTGTGTTTATGTGTGTGTGTGTGTGTGTGTGTGTGTGTGTATATGTATATATATATATATATATATATATATATATATATATATGTATGTATATATATATATATATATGTATGTATATATATATATATATATATATATATATATATATATATATATATATATATATATATATATATATATATATATATATATGGCTTTTTCTCTCAAAAAAATATGTAGATATACGGTGCTTTCTCAAATGAAGGTGTGTATTTTTTAGTACCGTGTTTTCACAAGTGACGTCATAGGGGAACAAAAACACTCGCAATTGATTCGTAAGTTTCCTAAAATTTTGGTTAGTTAAGCCAAAAAGGGTGGGGATACGCCGTACCCCCAGAAAAAAGCCCTGTATATATATATGAATATCTATCTATCTATCTATCTATATATATATATATATATATATATATGTAGTGGAATCTCGATTGATCGTTCCCCGAATCATCGTTTTCCCATATCCGTCGTTTATTTCACTCAGTCCCGACGATCATATCGCTCACTCCTTTCAACAGCGTCATATCTCAAAAAACAAGATTTTGCAGGAGAGCAATTTGAAAGTTTAAAAGTACATTGAAATGTATTGAAAATAAATTTTAATTCTGCTCTCTCGCGGCTAAATATTGAGCGGTGAGATATGAGGATCTTGCAGGGATATACTGCTCTTTCAGGGAATTCTGAAAATAAGCATAACTTAAAATCGCCGATTTTTGAGATATGACGTTGTTGAAAGGAGTGAGCGATATATCTTTGATATGTTCGAGTGAGCGATATATCTTTGTTACGGTAAAGCCCGTCTGCACACGAAACAACTCAAAAGGAACTGATAACTGACTCAAATCACAAACCATTCCGTGATGAGTCGTAACCTATGTAATTGAATGGAGCCACGCACACGGCGCAACCTGGTTACAAACCCGTCACGGAATGGTTTGTGATTTGAGTCAGTTATCAGTTCCTTTTGAGTTGCTTCGTGTGCAGACGGCCTTACTCTCAATTACTTGCAGTGACACCCCTTACGGATGCAAATTTATCAAATTAAAGGAAGATAAAAACAGATTGCTACCTCGAAAATGAATTTTAAAATGTGATTATCAATATAACGTATTCTTAAATGTAATACTCTAGTAGAAATGATCGTAAGGTTGTGATTCCAATGCTGGAATATTGGAAAAAAAAAGAGTCTAAACATTGTAATTAAAACACATTTTAAGATAATTTTTGGGGTCTTAAAAATTGCTACTACAGGTCCTCGAGAAATCCTTATCCTAGGTACCTGAAAATTAACTCTGTGTAAAGCTGTGCTGTATTAAAATTTTTAAAAAAAAGGGATGTCATGTAATACAGTAAACAGAACTAGCGAAGTAAGTCGTGTGTTAGAAAACCCTTAAAATATTCACCATATATAACTGAACCTAAAAAAACAAATCCAATTTCCTCACTGGCAGAATAGGAAAACGCCCTCAAAATGATTTCGCCTGCCTCAGGTTTACTGTGTAAACCTTTTCCTATTCTGCTCCTGACGAGAAAAAAAAAAAAAGGTGAATTCGCTTTTGAAATTCTTGGAAAATGTAGTTGGATTTTCAGTCCTTTATCGGAATATCCGCTAAGAAAAAAAAAGAGGTCATGAAATCCTTCTGTTTTATTAACGTCTCGCGATTCTTACTACGTCAAACTGGGGAACCACAGCTACAGTGAATGATCAAATCCCGTGTTTTATTGAGGTAAGGATGGAATGAACTAGCGTCTTAGCCTCTGTTCTAGGTATTTGGTTACATCTCTTCAGTGATGTAAGTAATTTTCATTGTTTAGTCCAGTGGTGCTCAAACGTTTTTCCAACGTGACCCTCTATCTTTAAATAAAAAATATCTGTCGACCCCTATGAACATTTTTTTTTTGGAAGTAGTTTTTTTTTATGTTAATTTAAAGTGGAATATTCAAGGTGCAGCCATTAATTTCCAGGACTGATCTAATAACTCCAGAAAATATTACATGAAATACATATCTATTTAATATTGTAGCGTACTGGAAATAGGGTCTTATTTTTTCTCGAGACCCCACAAAGGCTTGAAACACAGCTGCGTGTTTCTCAAGGAATGTGTTGTTCGGTTCCAACAGTTCGGAACACGTGTGGGGATTAAAAACCGTTTTCCTTACAGATGCAGCCACTAAAGCTGTCATCTTTACTTTTCTGCAATGTAGTAAAGTTCGGCGTCTAAGATAAGCTGCCGGCCCCTCCACCCCTTCTAAAAATCCAGACATTCCAAGAAGACGGACCCCGAATTGCCAGCCGAGAGGAGAGGCTTGGAGTTGTTTTTTTCGAGAGAGCGGCGTAGAACATCGACCCGAGCGGTTGTGTTTTGTGAGGCTTCTGTTTTCTTGGGTCGGAATGGGCCCTGGAGCGCGCACTGTAAATCTGCACGTAAATTAAGTGAATATGTTGAAAATGTCTAATGTTTAATTTTTTTTGTTAATAAATTGTTGAATTTTTGTTTTAAAATTTTGGCCTTCGTTTGTTAATTAGAACTCTGTCTTTCTTGGTATGGATCAATAGTTGTGAAATTTCTTCAAAATGCCTCAGAGAGAATAGCCTTACTACTTGTCGTGACGCCACAATATGTTTCGAAATAACTGCCACCTGCCGTAATGCACTTCTGTGCTCGGCTGTATAAGTTTCAGAAACAACTTTTAAAGTTGTCTTTCGGAATGCTCTTTAATGTGGACGGCACCATTTTCTTGATGGCTTCGTTATTCTCGAATCCCGTTCCCTTCAGCAAATTGGCCCAGCATGAGGTCGTGGAGATGCAGCTTCCTCCATACTCTCCGAACTTAGCACCGGCAGACTTTTTCTTGTTCCCAAAATTGAAAGATTTGCTGAAGGGAACCAGATTTTAGGATGTCGAAGACATCAAGAAAACGATGACGTCCACATTAAACAGCATTCAGAAACAGGACTTTAAAAGTTGTTTCCGAAACTTATACAGCCGAACACAGAAGTGCATTACGGCCGGTGGGATTTACTTCGACACATATTAAATAGATGTGTATTTCATGTAATATTTTCTGGAGTTATTAGATCAGTCGTGGAAATTAATGGCCGCACCTTGTATATTAGGAACATGTTAAACTTAAGTTCAAATAAATACTTACTCCATAGTTGATTTTGTTCATTTACTGAAAGTGACAAACACAAGAATAAGATATAGTAAAGTTGATTTCTAGCTTCTACCCCAGTCAAGATGGTTCCTTTATTCTACGCCAGCCTGCATTAGGGTTAGGTCACCTTGGTTTGAAGTTTGGAAATCGGTCTCATCTCCACGCATGATACAGCGAACATATGTGCAAGCAAAACAAGCTTTACAGATCTAGGCTAACTAACTTTATTGACATCTTATTTACATTTTATAACGAATACAACATATAACACATGAGCTTCTTAAAAACGCCCATTTCCTAGTCACTAAATCGTTCTTGTTCTTCACTCTCGATTTCCCTTGTTTCTCAACAGGGGGAGTGAGATGCGACGTTTACAGATATATTAATACAGTTTCGAAAAAAGCCGTGGGAACCAGTATAGTACAGTATTACACTAGAGCAGTGATGTGCAAATTTTTTCGATCGCGCCCCCCTTTCTTTATATAAAAAATATCTCAACCCCCAATGAGAACTTTTTGGTGCGCTCAATTTCTTTTTTTTTTTAACTAGAAAAATTAAAAAAGAAATAGGCAAATTTTGACAAACTTATTTTTAAAATGGAAGAACTGTAGATTTTGGGTGTATATATATATATATATATATATATATATATATACACTTACTCAGCAAAATAACAATAATAATGAGTAAGGTCTTGTTACGTTCACTTGCTTTTTTTGCTAAATTTCGTGTGACTAAAACTTCATATTTAAAAATAAATATATATTTGTATTTTGTTAAGGTAAAAATGAGTGAACATTTAAAGGGCATGGTTTTCAAAATTATGAGCTTCCTATTAAAATATTGAATACTACAAATTTCATTTAAATTATCAAACTAAAATAGAAAAATAAATTAATAAGAGCGTGTGAGCCTGGACCTCAGATAATATTTGTTCTATATTTGGTTAAATAATGTGAGAGTGCTAATCTTGCATCATCTTCCGGACTAAGCCTTGATAATTGTTTGGTTTCTATAGCTATTCATTTTGAAAATTCAGTGTCACACAGATAGGTAGGAGCGAATGGAAGCAATGTTAAGTACAGTAAAACGTCCTTGATCCGGACTAACTGGGACCATAGGCAATCTGGACAATCGAAAATCCGGATAATCTGGTAATATGGGTAATAAGCAAAACAAAATTCTTAATTAAGCAGACCTACCGTTTATCTCTCTATTCGAAAAAAAAAGTAACTCCCGCTGCCGTTGTCAAAAGCTTGTCACACTATCTCCTCCGAAACCGCTGGGGGGTATGGGGTCGAGAGCGATAACAATGGATGCAGAAAAATTGGGGGACCAAAGTAAGACATGTCTCATCTTCGTGGGACTTTAAGTTTTTTTATTTTTTTTATTTTATGTTTTGTGGGGAAAATATTGACGTTTTCATCTTCAGATTACGATAACTCGCCAAAAAATGATCGTAGAATTGTGATCTTTTTACAATCTAAGACTACAGACATTTCTCTTTGAAACAAAACCTCATTTGTTTAAAAATATTTTAAAACAGAGTAATATTTTCATCAAAAAATGAAACACAGTTTTTCAAGAAATATCGTCCCATATGTGGATGTAATATCGATGCTCCTCGAGTTTTCATCTTACAAAGAAAATATTTACATCATCTGGAAGCTGAAAGCTTTCTTATTCATATAAACCTCATTTCAAGTCTTTATCTTAAAATTTCGATTTTTAATTGATTTTTAAAACTGATAATTCAACAGTGATGAAAAGCCCTTCGCATAAGGGTGACAACAGTAAATGGATGGAAGCTGTTACATTGCCCGTGAATCACCCCTATGTATCTTACTATTAGCCCTAACAGAGGAGCGAGTGTAGCGAGCCTAGGGGCGAAGCCCCTAGTATTTTACAAATGATAAAATTTAGATAAATTTTATATTATGATTTTACTTATTGTTATAAATTATTGACTGAGATACGTACACAAAGAATTTTTTTATTATTGGTACAAATTATTAATATTTATTATTATTTGTTCATTATATAAATAATGCAATTAGCAAAAATAAAATTTATATAATTATTATATTATGATTTTATTTATTATTATAAATTATTGCTGTTCATGAAGGACTGATATATGAACAGGGTAGCCAAAGCATTATTTTAACTATTGGCACAAATTATTATTTAGTATAATTATTTGTTAATTATATTAATAATTTACAAATTATTAATATTATTAAATGATAAATTTTATATAATTTTTATTACTGATAATTCAACAAACCCGTCGACGGGTTTGTAACCAGTTGCCCCGTGTGCGTGGCTTCATTCAATTACATAGGTTACGACTCATCACGGACTGGTTTGTGATTTGAGTCAGTTATCAGTTTCCTTTGAGTCGCTCCGTGTGCGGACGGCCTTACTCCTACACTGATTGTCTCGTCCGGGACTCTCCTTTCTCCCTGCATTCCGATGAGTCTATTGTCAATACTCGGGGGAGGAGAAAGGTTAGGGTCAGCGGGGAAAGAAAATTATATTTGTTACAGTAATTTTTTATCTTCATTAAAAATGCAAGTGGCTAGTTCAGTAATCAAACCTAGAATCTCCAGCTCTACCCACCGACGGGAAGACCGTTATACCATTAAGCCACGTCATAATATTTATTGTGACCTACAACCTATTATAACTTTACCTATTGCTGAACCAGGCTTTCCTCACATTCTCTTTGAAGGGATTTTACTAAGGTCTCTTAATTAATTTCCATCTGCCCGTGGTATTGCTCGTGAGAATGAAAACAACTTTCCTTGTAGCGTGCAAAACAGACGCGCGGGCATTTCTTTGTTATCTAGAGGTTTCATTGTTTATTGCTTCAAAATGCAGGTGTTCCACTCTGTATATGATTGTTTTTTTTTTTTATCTTATCACTTCACGATTTTATCAAAATTTTAAGATTTAATCCGTGTTAGTACCTGTCCTAAAATTAGAGCGCGCTTTTCACTGATGACGAAAATTTACTTAAATTGAAATTTTTAAATTGAATGTTCAGCTTAAATATGCTAATTTTAAATTGAATGTTCAGCTTAAATATGCTGATTTTAAATTGAATGGTCAGTTTAAATATGCTAATTGTAAATTGAAATTTTTCGACTGAATGCTCAGCGTAAATGATGTATGATCAAAACCAGCAATCTCCATCAGAACTGTTTTTAATTCGGTAAAGAGCAAAGAACTATATCTTATGTATGAAGAAATAAATTTGAAATTTTAGAAAAATTTCCACATGATTTTTTATTAGTAAGCTATTTTCCAAAAATTTTCGTTTTTAACTGATTGAAATATTATCAGAAATTGTCCTTGACTCAACTTTAAAAAAAAATCTAGTTTTGATCCTTCACTACTCAAATATGGTAATTTTAAATTGAAATTTTTAAAATTCAATGTTCAGCTTAAATATGCTAATTTTTAATTGAATGTGCAGTTTAAATATACTAATTTTAAATTAAATGTTCAGCTTAAATATGCTAATTTTAAATTGAAAATTTTCAACTGAATGCTCAGCGTAAATGGTGTATGATCAAAACTAGCAATTTCCATCAGAACTTTTTTTAATTCGGTAAAGGGCAAAGAACTATATCTTATACACGAAGTAATAAATTTGAAATTACTTTTAGAAAAATTCCCACATGATTTTTTATTAGTATGCCATTTTCCAAAAATTTTCGTTTTTTACTGATTGAAATATTATCAGAGATTATCCTTAACTCAACTTAAAAAAAAATATAATAATCTAGTTTTGATCCTACGCTACTAAAATATGGTAATTTTAAATTGAAAATTTTTAAATTCAATGTTCAGCGTAAATATGCTAATTTTTAATTGAATGTTCAGTTTAAATATGCTAATTTTAGATTGAAAATTTTAAACTGAATGTGCAGCGTAAATGAGTTGTGTATGATCAAAACTAGCAATCGCCATCAGAACTTTTTTTTAATTCGGTAAAGGGCAAAGAACTATATCTTATGCATTTTTTAAGAAATAAATTTGAAATTACCTTTAAAAAAATTCCCACATATTTTTTTTTTTTAGTAGGCCATTTAAAAAAAATTTTCATTTTTAACTGATTGAAATACTATGAGAAATTATCCTTAACTGAACTTTGGGGTGGGGGGTGGGGGAAGGAGATTTCTAGTTTTGATTCTACACTACTCAAATATGCTAATTTTAAAGTGAATGCTCAGCCTAAATCTTCTAATTTGAAACCGAAATTTTAAAACTAAATGTTCAGTCGAGATATGCTAATTTAACTGAAATTTTGAAATTGAATGCTCAGCTTAAATATGCTAATTTTTAAATCAGTATTCGTCATAAATATGCCACCAGCGGGATAATGTATCATCAGAATCAATAATCGATCGGCCTCTTGTAATCCAGCACTAACACAGGACTCGTACATTAGCAATCCAATTCTCGTGAGCTTTCAAATTTTCCACATCTATTACAAAATCAGAATTTTATATTGAAAAACGGACATAAAAGAAGAACCAAAATGTGACGTGAATTATTTTCAAACGAAGCCTCTAACCTTGAGGGGGGAGAAATTGCTTTTGATCATCGATTTCAGCGCCACTTTGTCAACCGGCGGGTTCTTCCCGTTTTTGTTCAAAATTTCAGTTTTTCGTATTATCGTAATCGAGCGATATCGCGTGGCAGCGTTGGATATTAATTGATAATGGCTAGTGGTGAATTTTCGAAATCGCGCTTCCGACTGCTTTGTATATTTGTATTCGCATAGCGAAGGAAATTCGTGACGTAGATGCCCGATTCAAGTTTCCGTTCGCGATATCCGCGCTCATGATTTTATACCTTCGACATCTGAGGCTGCCTACGTATGGTAAGTTATATTTGTTAAATTAGAATTGATAAAGGATGTTAACAGGCTTTATCCCCGAAATATTATTCTTTCCCCTGTTTTTTCTTTATTTGTATAGCTGGTATAAGGGGCGCAACTAGAGCTTTTCGGGCCCTAGGCATGGAAATGAAAGTCGGGGCGCTTCATGTATGAACAAAAGTGAGGGTAACATTTGTTGACAAAATTTATTTGAAGCTGTGGTTTTTATATTAATAGTTTAAAATTACAAAAGGGCCGAGGTAGCCGAGTGCTAGCGCGTCGGCTTTCGATGTCGAGGGTGCGTGGTTCGAATCCCGACAAACGCCTTTAAATACCTTTGTGTCTAGGTCGGATAAAACCACGTTAACCTTTTCCTTACGGGATGGAATAGCATATATCCCAAGAACACGGGCCCATTAATATATATATATATATATATATATATATATATATATATATATATAACCCTCTTAATGGCCGTTCTTACAAAGGGGATAGGAAATTTCCCGTTCTAAAGAGGGAATCGGAAAAATGGGCCACGTAGGTTAAAGGTTAAATGTTTAGACTGGAAAGTTCATCTACGAGGTTAGAAAGGGTGGAGAGGGTACGACCCCCCAGGTGTCGCCTCATGGAGGTGGTCGATCAAAATTGTGGTGGCACCTAGCTAAGGGGGACTCCGACCCTTGTGGTGCTTTTGTAACCCGGCGCAACCCTGGTCTAGAACACTTCCGTCCAGGGGGCATTTGCAACAACAAAATAAAAAAATAAATAAATAAAAATTTAAAAAATTAATTATTTTGAGAAATTTAAAACTTTTGAATTCTAATTTGATCTCTGTCAACTTATTTATAACATCCTCGTAACAAAGAGTGTTTAGAATAGCCTTATCTATGTACACTAATACCAGTGCGTTAATCTTTTGTTTCGAAAGAGCACAGCGTCAGTAACTTTTTACCAGTATCATCAGTACAGAAAATAAACACTCTCCTTCGGCACTGCTCATTAGTAATGTTAAAAAACAAACTAAAAATTATTCCGACGCTAAGAAATGCGGATATGATTTCCTTTTCGTTTATAAAATTGAATTTTACACAGATGCAGCGACCACATTATCGATGACAAACCTCTGTGCGGTCCCTTCTTTTCAGCGGCCCTAGTACGTGTCTATTTTGCCTAGTTGGTAAACGCCGACCTGGCTGGTGTTTTTTCAAACATAATATTTGTGAAATATCTGTTGTATTCAATTTACATTAATACGTTTTACTCTGAGAGCTACGAGATACGAAAGCCATTGTCCTAGCCGTTTTGGTTTACACCTTCATCTAGCCACGAGAACCCCTCTAAAGTTAGTACCTGTCTCCAGGTCCAGATTTCCGCATGGGCAAGTGGGGCACTTGCCCAGGGCCCCCAAAATTATGGGGCCCCCTAATTTAGTATAAAGTTGAACATAGTTTTAAGAATTTGTTTTTTGGTTAATATAGTAAAGGGGTGTAGTGGCGGATACAGAAAAAAATCCTGGATGGAGCACAGTGCACCCACTATAGTGAAAGCATGCTTACGTCCATAAGCATTTCTGGTTTAATTTTTTTTTGAGGGGGTTGGAGGGGGGAGTTGTAATAACTCCAGACTGTGATTTATTTTGAATTTGAAAAGAAAATTTCATGAATTTATTTATTAACATTAAAAAGTAAATAAATTAATTAACACTTCTTATTAATATTCATTATTTTCTTCAAATTTTTGACTTGTCGGTCGAAATTTTTTTTGAATTTCTGGTCCCGATTTAAGGGAGGCCTGGGTGAGTGTCCCACATGTTCATGTGGAAATCTGGTCCTGAGGAGGGGGGACATGCCCCCCTCTGAATCTGTCCTTGAAGGGGCCCCCAAAGTCTGCTTTGCCCAGGGCCCCATTGTGTCAAAGTCGGGCCCTGCCTGTGTCACCTAATCACTATAGCTTCCTAACACTAATTATATTTTTAAGGGTACTCACTATCTTTAAATCTTTAGAACATTCGATGTTTTGAAAAGAATATATGTTAAAGCCTGATCATTTCTGAAGAAAATAAAGCAAACCGCATGAAAATATTCCGCTTAGTTCCGAAGATATTGATATTTTAAATATTTAATTTCTGATCAAGTTTATCGTAAGAAAAATTTTAAACTCATTTTTCTCAAAAAGTAATTTTGCATCGTTCCGCAACTGATATCTCAAAAACTATGAAACATATAATTCCATGAAATTTTTATCACTGCATAATCATGTTATTTTATTGCGTCTGAACTAGAGTTATTGCAATCAGTGCACGTTTTGTTATTTTTTCAGGGGTAAATCGATGCACAGATTTATGGAAATTTTAAGTATATTTTGAGCAGTTTTAAAAAAATTGAAAAAATATTTTAATGTTGAATGTTTTATGTTCAATTGTATTTTGAATTATTTATTTTAAATATAAAACAGGAATTATACATTTAAGTGTAAAATTAATTTCCTAGTTCTGCGCGCAAGCCAGTATACAATAAAAATACTTAAAAAACAAGGTATATCTAAAGCATTTAAAAAAAAATTATTTAAAATTATTTTGAGAGTTGAAAATTTGTTTATTAAAATAAATATATCAATTTATCATATACATAAAATTTGGAAAAATTGGGAGTAAATTGAAATAGTTACAAAGAGTAAAAAAGTATGAAAATATGCCTTATTTCCTCGACTTAAGGGCCGTGAGTCCCCTTAAATTACTGTGTTTCAAGTGACGGTGAAACAGTGGTAACTTTGAAAATGGTTGGTTAGTATTGGGTAATGTTCATCGCTTGCAACACGAGGGCTAAACTCACCGAGACCTACAGCTTAAAGATTATTCCGAAACGTTGCTAACACTCATACCTCCTCGGGATTCGAACCCGCGGTATATTAATTGATAAAAACGGTAATGATCATTATAAAATCAACAACGATCGCTCATCACGAGCGATGGTCTGTTTAACAATGACTCTACCTAACGGAGAGTTGTAGTTTGAAGTACTGCTTTTAGAAGGGTCCCAAAACAAATAAAGCGATTCCGACTAGAAATATTACCGACCCCTTGGTCTATTTTAAGCCTCTGTGCATGATAGGCTCAGCAATGAAGATAATTAATTGGGAGAACAGCCGTACTTACTGTATACCTTTCTCGAAAACTGGAGATGTTCGTTCGAGTACGAACAGTAGACAGCTTACTTAGGTTTGAATAAGGAAGGCTCCTAAAATCCATGCTTAACATTAAGATATTTTTAAAGTGTGATACTAATACAAGGAATTATCTATTTATTATTTTTTAGTGTTGTTTTACGTTTAAATTTAATTTCATTAAATATAACAAAAAATTATATAATCATACCTTATTTGTTTCTATTTTAGTATTTCAGGCCTTTAATAATTGTTTTAGTATGTTTGTTGGGGTATTACTGCTGCATTGCCTACACTTATACTCCATGCTATACCGATTTTGAGAGAACTGATTAACTGTAAGTTTCACCCTCGTGCTGGTAGATTTGGCAGGCGGAATAAATTCGATCCAATACCTTTTCGTAGCTTTCCCCTTGCCTGATATATTTCCAAAGAAATTAATATACTGCTCTCATTACTTTCTTTTAACTTTCCTTGAACTAATACTAGAAACCAGAGCGCTTTGTTCACTTTCATCATTTCATAGTTGTTCCCAGTTCATAGTTGTGAATTTTTGAAAGATAATGAAAATAAAAAAAACTGGGACGTCCGTTAAAAAATAATCATGATTTCCGTATCTAATGAAGTCTTAATTTCGTCTCTCGCTGACTTTTTCGCTCGACCAAGGTTGGCAATCCGCGTGCCTCTGGCAGATAGTAAACCTTGGAATTTCGTCATTTCGTTTTTCTTTTTAATGTCGTGATATTGATAGCACGGCTAAGGTTATCTTCCTTGTTTTTCTTTTCCCGGCCTCTACGAGGAAACGGGGGACGAGGAAAGAGAAACTGATCACCTGATATTGCCGCTGCAACCGTGTGCCATTGTTTTCGGTCGCTGTGACGATGGATTACCAATAGTAGGCGAGAGGATTCAATGAGTGTTCCCGAATCCCCGGCACGAGGCTGTCGATACCTTGTCAAACTGTGGATGTTCCGCTCTGCCATAACATTGTCTGTGGAGGAGTGTTTGTCAGACGTTTTTATGATTTTTTGCGATTTTTTTTTCCTGATTTATATTTTTTGTCGCCACTTCTGTAGAAAGGGGAGTTTTTTTTTATAACGTTGTCCGGTGTGAAGGTTATCTACCTGAGTAGTTACTTTACTGATTACGGAGTATAGCCGTTGATGAACCAATTTAGCCGTAAACATAAACAAACTGTGGTGTTTTGTTAAATTACGGGGGAAGTGCCCGTGATCACCGAAGAAAGCGTTGAATATATCTTAGAACATTTCTACAAAAACCGGTGGGCAGATGTTAACTCAGTGATGTTTCGGCTATTCTAATCGTGTATTGCCTTTGCTGTTTCTGATCGAATTCAACTGTAAACATAAACAAACTGTGGTATTCTGTTAAATTACGGGGAATTGCCAGTAATCACCGAAGGAAGCGTTGAATATATCTTAAAATATTTCTACAAAAACCGATGGACTGTTAGTTGTCAACTCAGTGGTGTTCCGGCTAATCTATTCTTATATAGCCTTTACTGTTGCTGGAAAAATTCAACTGTAAACGTAAACAAACTGTGGTGTTCTGTTAAATAACGGGGAAGTTGCCAGTGATCGCCGAAGGAAGCGTTGGATGTATCTTAAAACATTTCTTCAAAAATCGATGGGCAGTTGTTAACTCAGTGATGTTCCAACTATTCTATTCGTGTATTGCCTGTACTGTTGATGGACAAATTCAACTGTGAACATAAGCAAACTGTGGTGTTCTGTTAAATTACGGGGAACTGCCCGTGGTCACCGAAGGAAGCGTTGCATTTATCTTAAAATATTTTTTCAAAAGCCGGTGGACTGTTAGTTGTCAACTCAGAGGTGTTCTGGCTGTCTGCTCATATATTTCCTCGTTTAAAGTCTGTATTTGGTATTAGTTCTGGTGCGATGAAGTTCCGGCCAATGTCCAGTATCGCCACATCGTGGGACAGCTTCTTAGACAAGAGGTTTACCAGGACTGTTAACTTGACATATAGCCCTCCTGTATCCGAATTCTCTTCACTTCAGGGTAAGAACGAATGTTTTGGGAAACTTTTTTCATTACTGTGTTATTTTTCAGTAAAGCCTGCCTGCAATATTATTATAATGGCCGAAAAGAAATATTCCTGAATTATTATTATACAGAATCTAAACACGTATTTCATCAATTTCATATTTGCGTGCGTGTGCGTGTCTTTACGTACTAAATTACTGATATAGATTCCACAGTTTGAAATCCCACCGAAGAAAGGTCTTAGAAAGGTCTTATTAATTGTTGAACAGGGAGCACGTCATAAGCCTTTTTAGAAGTCCTAATATCGCTTTTGGGTCCAACAAAGGACCTTTTTAAAAACGGCAGCAGTGTATTTCTCTGCAGACGTTTTAAAGTCAGAAAATATTATCCCTTGCTGATAAAAAATAATCAAATTGAAAATTGATTATATATCCAGGTAAATAAAAAATCAGTTTGGGAAATAATTAAAACATTAAATACCCGAATACTTGCTATTTTACTATACGGACATTAATGTTACAATATTTTTTATAGTTATCTTTGGGCAGTTAGTAGAGTTATCAAAACATAAAATAAATTGGTACTTTGCCATACTCATATTAAGATGTCATTAAAAATTCAATAAATCTGTCTTATTCTGAAAAAAATATTTTAAACAACAGATAAAATAAACTAAACAAAAAAATCGACTGGTATTTTACTATGGACATAAATGGCGGCAATCACGAAATTTGCTATTTCTGGATAACTTTAGACAAATATGCAGTCTGTTGGCCAGATAATCAATTTATAAAGTCATTAAATGTTATAGCATGTTTGTAAATGTGCCTTGAATTGCATTCTCTCTGGTTTTATGTATTTAAACAAATATAGAATCAGTAATTATAGGAATCATAACATAAAATCAATGAATATTTTACTATGCTTACTTTACTAAAAATGTCTCAAACTTAGATGTCTAGAAATTATTAGCAGGCAGATATACTGTCAGTTGGTATAGTGAATAAAACTGACTGCTTATTTTGTCATTTTACGTATTTAATTTTACTATATTTTACCTCGAAGAAATTCTAATATATGTAAGTAACCAAATTATGAAGTTCCCAAGAATTTTACAATATACATAAATTTGCCTTGTTGAAAATTGAGTGTTTCTGGTTTATATATTGGAAAAATTTTAGAGTAAGTAAGTAAACAAAACATAAAATCTATAGCCAATCTGTTGTGCTTATAAAGATGCTAATCGCAAAATTTGCTGTACGTAAATCTATACTTATATATAAAGAGAGAGCGATTTTTGTACGTGGAGGGTAATCTTCAGAACCACTGTACCTATTTGAAAAATTCTTTCACTGTTTGAAAGGTACATTATTCCAGATGGACATAGGCTATATATTATGTATATCTGATCAGTAGAAATAAAGTTAGGGGCTTAATCCTAAGAATCTCAACTGTTACCGCTACTGTCCTCTACCGCTTTTTGCGCCGAAGTCTTCAACGATCCTTAGCGTGGTGCTATCTATACTTATATATAAAGAGAGAGCGATTTTTGTACGTGGAAGGTAATCTTCAGAACCACTGTACCTATTTGAAAAATTCTTTCACTGTTTGAAAGGTACATTATTCCAGATGGACATAGGCAATATATTATGTATATCTGATCAGTAGAAATAAAGTTAGGGGCTTAATCCTAACAATCTCAATTGTTACCGCTACTGTCCTCTACCGCTTTTTGCGCCGAAGGTTTCAACGATCCTTAGCGTGGTGCTATCGCGGTGGGCTTCTGTTCTGACGCTAGCGGTTCGAACCTAGCCGTTCTCCGGCACGCCTTTTTCTTTAAAAAAATTATTTTAATTATTAACTAACGTAAAATTAATTTAAGGTATTATTTAGGTTATTATTAAGGTAAAAAAAGATTTACAATTTATTGGCTATCAACTGGAAATTTATTGGTATAATATTTTGTTCAACCCGGACAAAGTCGGGACGGGCCGCTAGTAAAACATAAAATCTGTAGCTAATCTACTGTACGTTTAAAAACGCCAATCGGAAAATTTGTTGTATATAAACAAAACATAAAATCGATTGCTAATCTATTGTGCGTGTAAAGATGTCAATCACAAAATTTGATGTATGTAAACAAAACATAAAATCTGTAGCTAATCTACCGTGCGTTTAAAAATGCCAATCGGAAAATTTCTTGTATATAAACAAAACATAACATCGATTGCTAATCTATTGTGCGTATAAAATTGCCAATCACAAAATTTGCTGTATGTAAACAAAACATAAAATCTAAAGCTAATCTACTATGCGTTTAAAAAGGCCAATCGTAAAATTTCTTGTATATGAACAAAACATAAAATCGATTGCTAATCTATTTGCATCTAAAGATGCCAATCACAATATTTGCTGCGTGCAGAAAAAAAAAACATAAAATCTATAGCTAAACTACTGTGGGTTTAAAAATACCAATTTGAAAATTTCTTGTATATAAACAAAAAGTAAAATCGATTGCTAATCTATTGTGCGTAAAAGGATGACAATCACAAAATTTGCTATATGTAAACAAAGCATAATATCTGTAGCTAAATAATTGTGCATTTAAAAATACCAATCGGAAAATTTCTTGTATATAAACAAAATATAAAATCTTTTCCTAATCTATTGTGCATATAAAAATGCTAAACGCAAAATTAGCTGTATATAAACAAAACATAAAATCTGTAGCCAATCTATTGTGCACATAAAGATGCCGACCACAAAATTTGCCGTTCTCGGATATCTTCAGCCAAATACATATTCAACAGGTGAAATAATCGTAATGTAAAATCAATAAGAGTTTTATAAAGGGTGCGATGCGTCGAAGTCAATCGTTCTAGGTTATATATTCAGTCAGATATTGAGTCAATAGTTAAAAGAAATTTAAAATGCATAGGTACTTTATTTCTAACATATAGCAGTCACTTATAAAATTTGATATTTCTAGAAATTTTCAGGCAAATATACTGTTAGGAGATAAATGTGATCAAATGGTTTTTTTAATCTATATATATAAAACAGTTCCGTAACTGACTGACTGACATACAACGCACAGACCAAACCGCTGGACTTAAAGACCTGAAATTTTGCATGGCGATTCTTCTTATAGTGTACGGGTGCACTAAGAAAGATTTTTCAAAAATTCTTCTTAGATTTTTTTAAATTAAATTTTTAAGCTGTTTTTTTAACTTTTTTTACGTTTGCATTTAAAATAATACTTTGAGGGTTATAAAATTTATATCACGAGAAAAATCCTAAAAATTCCTTTAACATGAAATCTTTTTTGAATCTTTACGTCCATTTCCTGATTTTTGGCGAATTTTTAAAGATTAATTTTTAGAATTTAATTTATTAAATGCCGATCACGTGATTTCTTTTTCTGGTACTTTAAATAAATTTATCGTCACGTGCATAACAACTAAATAAACAAAAAAATATTTTTTTCCTTGCTAATGCGGCAGACGATTGGACATTATCCAAAAAAATATTAAAATACAGTAAAAGAAATGTTCTACAAACTGTACTATATTAACTGTACTATATTCTTTAGTATTCTTTATATTAGATTTAATCTGAATATTTTCTTCTACATTATTTTGTCTATAAAATTATCCTTTACGATATTCTAATATATATATATATATATATATATATATATATATATATATATATATATTACATCAATTGTATACATTGATCGTCGTATTTATCATATAATATATATATATATATATATATATATATATATATATATATATATATATATTTGGCATGAATTGCATACATTGACCGTTGTATTTAATTTGAATGTACTCAGTAGCGAAGTACGGGTTTTCAGCTAGTATGTACATAAAGATGCCACATTATCTTACTAGATTATATGCTTAAGAAATTATAGAATCAATTGGTAAATTAATCAAAGTATAAAGTTGTTGTTCCTAATGCTCCTTGGCCAGAAGTTCCAAACCAGGTTCATATAGGCTTCGGGCTGAGAAGTGCGGCTCCGGTTTATGATGGCACCACAAAGGTAGGAATTTGTCTCGGCTAGGTGTCACCACAATTTTGTCTGAGCACCCCCAGGTGCGACATCTCGGGGATCGTACTTACCCCAC
>OU015490.1:62726497-62778997 GCA_907164885.2 Dolomedes plantarius
ATCTGATGGTCTTACTTTTTATTTTTTTCCCCCCGCTGTCATGTTCCTTAGATAAAATTCCCTAGTGATTGGCGGACAGGAATATAATTAATTTCCTTTCTCCCGTGGCTTCTATTAGAAAGGTTGTTTTCTGGCGAAGTCATTCTTTCTAATGAGGATCATAAAACCTGAGCTGACGCTTCAGACATTTTGTTGCCTATGATGTCCCGAAAACTGTTGCTCATAAAATAGCAAAAATAAATAAATAAATGAATGAAATAATTTTTTTAAAAAAAGTTCAGGTCTTCGAGAACGAATTGTTTGAAATATTTAAGGTACGGATTTTTACATTTCTGTGTAATTAAGAAAAGAAAAAAAAACATTTATAATGTTTAACCTAACCTTTTAAGTTTCGCTAAATGACCCCCAATCTGTCGGCTTGTGCGAATATTAGAAGCATTTAGTGACAATTTAAAGCGATGGGACACCGGAAAGAGTAACCTTTTCAGAACCTCACTAAGTACACCGATTTCTCTTGGACATAGAAATGGTGATGATAGGTCAGCCTGGATTTCGGGATATCTACTTTTTTTTTTCCATATTGATGAGAGGTTCCTGTAACCCTACGGATATGGACTATTCTGAGTTTGTATACAGAAAATAATCATGCAACACATTTTTAAATGAAAGCACGACTTTGGAAACTTAAACATACCTAGTGTCATCAAAATTGCCCGATTTGGACGACGCTAAAATTTTTTTTAATTTGATTTTTGACAAAT
This sequence comes from Dolomedes plantarius, assembly GCA_907164885.2. Taxonomy (NCBI): domain Eukaryota; kingdom Metazoa; phylum Arthropoda; class Arachnida; order Araneae; family Dolomedidae; genus Dolomedes; species Dolomedes plantarius. The sequence continues at coordinate 62,727,259 of OU015490.1, forward strand.
GTGTTCAAATGCATTATGTTTTTGCCGTTTTAAGAGCCAAATACCATTGAATCGTTGACTGACTGATCACTGTATCCATTTGGCGTAGGAAGCCGAAATGTTGCAAAGTGCGTCTCTAAAGCCCTGGGTACTCACTTATAAGATATCTTTTTTTAGAAATTTAACCTTTAAGAGGTTTTGCAAATAATGCTTAAATCTCCTATATTAAAAAAATATATATACTAGCTGAAAACCCGTACTTTGCTACGGAGTACATTCAAATTAAATACAACGGTCAATGTATGCAATTAATGTAAAAAAACGAAAAAATATATTTATAAAAAAATCGTAACGGATATTTTTAAAGACAAAATAATGTAGAAGAAAATATTGAAATTAAATCTAATAGAATATACCAAAAAATATAGTACAGTTTGAGGAACACTTCTTTTACTGTATTTTAATATTTTTTTGGATAATGTCCAATCGTCTGCCGCATTAGCAAGAAAAAAGAAATATTTTTTTTGTCTATTTCGTTGTTCTGCACGTGACACAAAATTAGTTTAAAGTATCACAAAAAGAAAAGAAACCACGTGATCAGCATGTAATAAATTAAATTCTAAAAATGAATCTTTAAAAATTCACCAAAAATCAGAAAATGGAGGCAAAGATTCGAAAAAGATTTAATTTTAAAGGAATTTTTATGATCTTTCACGTGATATATATAAATTTTATAACCCTCGGAGTATGATTTTAAATGCAAACTTTAAAGAATGTTACAAAAACAGCTTAAAATTTTAATTTAAAAAAATCTAAGAAGAATTTTTCAAAAATCTTTCTTAGTGCACCCCTACACTATAAGAAGAATCGCCATGCAAAATTTCAGCCCTTTAGGTCCAGCTGTTTGGTCTGTGCGTTATATGTCAGTCAGTCAGTTACGAAACTGTTTTATATACATACATATATATACACTGCTGGCCACTGTAAATGCAACACCCTGAAGGAAACATGCAAATAACATGAAATTTACAACATGCATTAGCGCAAATGATTAGAATTTCAGCGCAGACGCACATCACGCGCGCCTGTGGCGCCACTACAAAGCGCCATTTAAGGCTTGGAGATTTCGACGATTTCAAGTTCGGCAATTGTGTTTTTCTTGTGGTTTTTTCAAAAAAAAACGATCAATTATGCCTCGTCGAAAACAGCGATCATCTTTTGATCAAGTATCCGAGTTCGACAGAGGAAGGATAGTGGCCTACCGAGATTGTGGATTATCTTTCAGGGAAATCGGTAGACGTGTTGGACGAAACCAAACAACTGTAATGCGGATATGTGATCGTTGGATGCAGGAGGGTACGACGGACCGGTGTTCGATCGCATCCACCTCAGCGCACCACTTCACGTGATGACAGGCAAATTGTGCGCATGGCAGTGACGGATCACTCAGTCACATCACGAACCATAGCACAGCACATGCAGTCTGTAACGCATCATCCAGTGTCTGCGCGTACCATTCGACGCCGTTTACAGCAGAGTGGTCTGTCCGCAAGACGTCCATTTCTTTGTCTACCCTTGACGCAGAACCACAGACGTCTCCGCCGCCAAAGGTGCGATGACAGAAGGATGTGGACAGCAGAATGGAATGCATTTGTCTTTACTGATGAGTCACGCTTCTGTCTGCAACACCACGATGGTCGCATTCGAGTCTGGAGACACCGTGAAGAGAGGATGCTGAACAGCTGCGTTATGCACCGCCACACTGGTCCTGCACCGGGTATTATGGTATGGGGCGGTATTGGATATCACTCTCGCACACCTCTAGTTCGCATTGCCGGTACTTTAAACAGCCAGCGCTGCATCTCCGAGGTGTTGGAGCCAGTTGTCCTTCCTTACCTTCACGGCTTGCCCACAGCCATATTTCAACAGGATAATACGCGACCACACGTGGCACGCATTGTCCAACGGTTCTTCGTCAATCGCCAGATTGAATTGCTTCCCTGTCCGCCTCGCTCTCCGGATCTTTCGCCGATAGAAAACATGTGGTCCATGGTTGCTCTACGATTGACCCAGATTCCATCCCCAGCTGCCACAGCAGATCAACTTTGGCAACGGTTGGAAGCTGCTTGGTCTGCTGTACCCCAAGAACTCATCCAAAGTCTCTTTGAATCAATGCCGAGGCGTGTGGCAGCGGTGATCTCCAACAATGGCGGCTACTCTGGCTACTGATTTTGGCAGGAACCACACTTCACAGAAGTCTATAAATTTAATCATTTGATACTTGGTCAACATGTTATCTACAAAATAAATTTTGTTGTGATATCTCTTGTCTTTCTTGGTGTTGCAATTTGGGTGGCCAGCAGTGTATATATGTATATATTCTAAAACCCATATTTAATGCCGGATCACTGTTGTTAAATTATAGGGTGAACTCCTGTTGGTAATTACAACACTTTACTCCTAAAGCTAATTTAAATTTAATTTACCGAATTACATAATTTATGGTGCTAATGTATTCCGTAGCGAGGTCCAGTTTTCATCTAGTATCAAAGTATAACTTTAGGTATTTTGAAATCATGTATGAATCCCTTGCGGTAACGGAATTCGAATTATTACTTCGGTATGGAGCAACAAATAACTATCCAATCTGTTCATTATTTTTAAAAATTTTGACAGAATGTTACGAGTCTGTCCCATAGCTTTTGGTTTATCCCAAGAGTCACCAATTCCAGCGAGTTGTGTAACACACTTTTAAATATTGTCATTTTAATTTACTTTTTGCCTTGAAAAACAAAACATCCGTCTTCCATATCGACGTCTCAAATCTGTAACAACTGTCATTTGAGCGATTCGCAAGCCAAATCCACTTTTGGAAATTTTAGTGTCAAAGCAATTAATCGACTCCCAACTTTTTACATTCTTAGTCAATTTCCCAATTAATGAGGATGAACACTGCTCAGTGACAAAATTTTTGGGCCATCGAATAAGTCACTTTTTTCAGAAGCCAATCCGTTTAAGTCGATACCCTTTTATAAATCGTTACAATTCAAATGCAGATTTCATCACAAAAAAAAAATGTAAAAAAGTGTCGTTTCATCACAAAAAAAAAAGTAAAATAAATGTGTCTGTGACAGTCTGACTGCAGCAAAAGTAAGTACTCCTGAAATATTAAACAATTACTTCGGGTTTTTTTTCTGTAGTAAAAAAATAATTTGAAGACTGAATTGAATTTTCTGATTTTTTTTTTTCTCTTGCCAAATCGGTTCACCCTCTAACGATACAATGGTTTGAGACGAAATAGATGGTAGGGTTGACTCGCATCCGACCCCGTTTCTTTTTTGATGAGTTTTTTGGTCAAATAAGTACACAATAAGTATTTTTGTTGTATAATAACATTTATTGATAGTATTTTACATGAAATAAGTATGTTTGAGACGAAATAGATGGTACTGTGGGGTCGCATCCGACCCCATCTCTTTTTTGATGAGGTTTTTGGCTGAAATAAGTACACAATAAGTATTTTTGTTGTATAATAACATTTATTGATAATATTTTACATGAAATAAGTATGTTTGAGACGAAATAGATGGTACTATTGGGTCGCATCCGACCCCATCTCCTTTTTGATGAGGTTTTGGCTGAAATAAGTACACAATAAGTATTTTAGTTGTATAATAACATTTATTGATAATATTTTACATAAAATTAAAACCTTTTTGTAGCAAAAAATACCAACGAATTGTAATTTTGCTTATCAAAGAAAATCTCTCTGACATTTACATAGAATGTTGCATATATTAGGTCTAATATCTAAAAAAAAAAAAAATAAGGACACTACTCAGTGCTAACAAATTGGGGCTGTATACCATGGGGCCTTGGAATGTCTTTTGGTTATACCTGCATCCTATTCAGAAAGTTCCCCTTGAGGTAACTGATTTGGTTAGGCTCCCTGATGACGAGACCAGGCGGTTACCTCGTACTTACTTCTGGTTCAGTTGCGGCACTACTACAGAATGTTGCTTTTGGTGCGTGGAACCCTCTGTGTTTTTTTTCTGTTTGTTTTTTGTCTACATTCTTCCTATAATTATCTAGCTCTGTTGGATTATTTTTTTAGTTATATTTGTCCATTTTCAATATGTGGATTTGCTGCAACTGCGCAATCTTTTATTGAAAAGTTATAAGTTTTCAACGCTAGGGTAGGTTTTAAGTTAATTTGTTTGGCAGTCTATGCCCGCTTATTAATTTTTTTGTTCATGTTGAATTGTTTATATTATTTTACCTTAGTCTAATATGTAATTTAGTGTACCTAGTTTTAGAAGTTACTGAACCAAATTTCTGAACATAAAAATGTAAAAAATAATATATGCTGACATTTTTGGCCTTCAAAATCGAAATAAAAAATTTAAAAAATCTTTAAAAAAGAAATAAAAAAAAAGACTAGTGATCATGGATAAAGTTTTTCAACAAAGACACTCATATTTACAGCAAACTGATAACTGCAAACGTTCCAACACCTGTTGCAAGACTGGCTGGTAGGGTTCCTTGTCAACTCGATCTCTTGCAATGAGGGGGGAGAGTACGGGAGGGGGAAAACACACCCCTGGGTCGGATCCGACCCCCACCGTACCGAATTAAAATAAAGTTTTAATGAAGATAAAAAGGAAATATATGTTGAAAAAACAATTTTTTTCAGTATATGGGAAACAAAATATTCATACACGATTTTAAATTACAATAGATACTTTTTTTTTTCATTTATATTATACTAGCTGTAAACCCGCACTTCGCTACGGAGTGCATTCAAATTATGTACAATGGTCAATGTATGCAATTGATGCCAAAAAAAATAAATATATATATTTATAATAAATACGACGAACAATGTATACAATTAATGTAATATATATATATATAAAATAATCGTAAGGGATATTTTTAAAGACAAAATAATGTAAATGAAAATATTGAAATTAAATCTAATAGGAGATACAAAAGAATATAGTACAGTTTGAGGAACATATCTTTTACTGTATTTTAATGTTTTTTTTTTGATAATGTCCAATCGTCTGTCGCATTAGAAAGAAAAAAAATATTTTTTTGTGTATTTCGTTGTTATGCACGCTTGGTGATAAATGTATTTAAAGTACCAGAAAAAGAAATCACGTGATCAGCATTTAATAAATTAAATTCTAAAAATGAATCTTTAAAAATTCACCAAAATTCAGAAAATGGAGGAAACTGTTCGGAAAAGATTTCATTTTATAGGAATTCTTATGATCTTTCCCGTGATATAAATTTTTTAACCCTCAAATTATTATTTTAAATGCAAACTTAAAAAAAGTCACTAAAACAGCTTAAAAATTTAATTTTAAAATATCTAAGAAGAATTTATCAAAAATCTTTCTTAGTGAACCCCTACACCATAAGAAGAATATAAAGGGCTGAATATGCAAAATTTCAGCCCTTTAGGTCCAGCGGTTTGGTCTGTGTGTTGTATGTGAGTCAGTCAGTTACGAAACTGTTTTATATACATACATATATATATATATATATATATATATATATATATATATATATGTATATACAGTGATTTCCGCTTATAAGAATCACGTTTGTTATTACTGTTTTTGATTCTTATAAGCGGTTGATTCTTATAACCGAAACTTCCCTTTGGACAGGCACACATACACAAATATATACTTGTACACACACACATATATATATATATATATATATATATATATATATATATATATATATATATATATATATATATAAACACACAGGCACATATATATATAATTTACCATTAAATACTCTTTAATTTACGTTATTTATCATTTATTAAAATTATTTTTTATAATTTTAAAAATACTCAATTTCTAAACAAATACTATAACTCAATTTCTAGACCTATAAGTAACAACACGATTATAAAATCAACAAGAGGCAGCTTCTCTTTGACTACACTTTGGAAGAGCATCATATCTAATTAACAAGTTCTGTTTTTCAGAAAAACTAAGAGTTTTCCTTGTTTTTATCATATTTGAATTCGACTATCAAAAAGTTCTAACACTAACTGGCAATTTTGTTAGAAAACTAAAGTGAATACTAGCGACGTATGCTTATTACAGTCTCAGACGAAGATTCACTTTATGTTTGATTCAGCATCTGGTTCATCTGATTCAGCGAAATGGATCCGTTTACGTTTTACGGTTTGAAGTGCTGAATCCACTGTCCCGTTTGCGTAATAGATGGTGGACACTTCGAGGAAGATTTATGTGTTTCAGGGTCCAGAAATCCGCAACCAGGAAGTAAGTGGTGGGAAAAAAGGAGTGCCTGTCTGGAGAAAAGCGAAATCGGACCCGGGCGGGTTAGATGCCCCTGGGTAAAGCTAATAAGACAGTGTTTAGCAAAAACGTATAAGGAGAAACTCTTATGTTATGTCTAAAGGAATGTATTTTACGACTGTTTTCCACCCCAAAGTTTTATCAATCTTTCTTTTCAAAAACTTAAGAAAGAATTTCGTACCTTTTGAGAGTTCAAGTGGCATTTTTTGGAAAAATGAAAGGAAGGCGAAGATTGCAAACTGATTCTTATAACCGGTGGATTGATTCTTTAAAGCGGAAATTTTAACATGGGAATAATACATTTGTTTTTGTTTTCGCGATATTGATTCTTATAAACGGTTGATTCTTATAACCACTGATCACTATAAGCGGTGGTTACTGTATATATATATGTCAGTGAGTCAGTCAGTTACGGAACTGTTATATATATATAGATATGAAGATTAGTTAAAGTTATATTATTGAAGAGAGAGAAGAATAGCATTTACCTATCCTATAAGCTAAGTCCCTTAGTCACGCATAAATTTTAATAATAATAACTATGACTCCGACGATATTCTACCTTATAGATTTTATATGTCTTCAGATAAGAGATACATCTGCAATAATATATTCCACAATGTGTGCATTTGAATTTATATTTTAAAAGGAATTAAAAAAGCAATGTATATTACTGTATCCCTTTTCTCCACTTTTTATTTTATGTATGGACTGAACCGATTTGGCAAGTGGGCGGCTCCATTTGTTTAAAAAAATTGTGTGTCGTAAGCATAATATCAGCCCTTTCATAAGAACCTCAGAAATTCACGGTTTTCCCTTATCGTGTGCAGAGTGAAAACGCTGGCAGTTCCCACACCAAAACGGAAAAAATAAATAAAAAAACTCGGAAACAGCCGTGTAAATTCGTTTTTTTTTATTATTATTTTATTTTATTTTTATTTTTATTTTTTAGGGATGAAGGCAAGAGGGGAGACCTATGTAGAAATAGAATCAGAAAAACAAGTAAATGGGGAAAAAAATACAAAACCCATTAAGAAAGGAAAGATGCATAAATAAAACAGAGAAAAGTAAAGAAACGTAAGAAAAAGGAATAAATAAAAATCCAATTTGATTTTGAAAAACAAACGAGAAGGGGAAAGACACAAATGAATAAATAGATATGTAAAATAAATAAAATAAGTAAATTAAAAATATATGCTTTTAAAAGAACCAACGATGAAAGAATGACAAAATATAAATAAAAGAATTTAAATCCACGAGAGCCCTCCATAATCAAATTCTTTTAAGGTATCTACCTACGTTTGGAGCACTACTTTTTTCAAATCTATACAGTACTGATTAAAGACGTATATATTTGTAGTTCAGATGGTATATAGAATCGTGAAAATGAATATTGGAGAGTAATGTTCGGTGTTATAAGGCGTCCACATTCATGTGCTCTGCATAGTATTCTGCGGGGGAAGCCAGTGATTTATGGGCACAGCGCTCTGCAACGATCCTCCGACAGAGCATCAAAGGCGGGGGTCACGCGGGTCAAATGGTGTCAAGCGGGGTACTGGTCTGCATGAATGTGAATGCACCATAAGGTTAAATTGTGGACTGTAAACAAAAAAGAAATTTTATTCGAAGGTATGATGTCGAATCCCAACGATATGGAAACCGAGCTTGCAGACTCGTCTGCGTACTACAAAACCTTTCCTCTCAGGCTCAAAAGGGTTACAAAACGATCGCCTTGATTGGCGACTGCCAAGAGTTCAGATTACACCAATAAGCTCTGACTTGGCGTAAACAAACATAATTTTGGTAAAAATTTCATAACATTTTAACCCTTCAGCGGGCACGCCCTTGTATAAAGTGCAACATTTTCGTAATTTTGAATGGTTTGTTTTTACAAGTAAGGTTTGAATGTTCTAAGCAGTTTCTATTTATAGCTACACCCTTTCTAATGCAGGTCTGATTTTCTGACCCTTGTATTCCTTTCCATTCATTCATAGTCGTGATTTAACCGTGGTAAACCAGCGATTATACTGGATTGCAATACGAGAAAATTATGAGTTGATGTAGTTTTTTAGGTTTTTGGACATAATAGGAATCGATAAGGGGAATTCGCAATAATTTATCATAATAGGAATTCGCAAGTTGTCCTTAGATGTATTAAACCAGACAGTTTTGAAATAAGGCGACTGTATCTGCATTCTTTGGCCTTTAATTATCAATATTATCAACATTTTATATCTTGTCACAAAACGCAGAATTAATATTTTCAATTTGAAAAAAGAAAGTTTATTACAAAAGGAATAATCAAGGTTAAAAGAGACGTTGCACTTTATGCAACGCGCGCCTGCTGGTGTACCAAAAATTGGCGCGCCCGCTGAAGGCTTAAAATAGAGGGAATTTATTATAAATTTTTAGTACAGTTAAATGCTTACGCCAGAGACTTTACACTCCATTCAACTGAATATATTTTAATTTTCTTTATACTATATACTAATGTGATACTTATCTAAGTTCTGAAGTACAGTAAAACCTCGTTTATCCGAACTAACTGGGATCATAGGCAATCGGGATTATCCGGGTAATATGGATAATAAGCAAAACACAATCCTTAACTAAGCATACTTACCGTTTATTACCATAAAGAGCTATGTTTTGTAAGAAAATTACATAGTATTGATTACAAGACATTAAAATATATAAAAATAGCTTTTCTGAATCAATCCCCGTCAACGCCCTGTGACACTCTAGTAAAGCTTTCTCAAACTCGACTAAAAGCATTTTATTACCGTAATTTATTGGACAATCTAGGCAGGAACTGTACATTGAATCAAACTAAAATGCGAATATTTGGCGTACTTATAGTTCCGTTCTTGTTATCATAGTTATAAATTGTTATCTAATGTGAACGTTAAATTTTTAAAAAAATGTCTACAAATCTGATACGGATTTTTCGGAGATCCGAGGTTTTACTGTAAAAGTTTTACAGTATTTCCCAAAATCACTGAAATATAAATAAAAATTTAAAAAATTAAAAGGACACTGATTTTTTTTTTTCGTATAAAGATGCTACTTCCGGCCTTTTAATATCGCGTTCGATTTATTAAATTGGCCATACATTATCATCCAATTATCATAGGAATAAGAGTAACGCAGTTTTAGAATCCTAAAATATTGGCCTTTCAAGTTGAGCAATAATTTTTTTTTTCAAAATTTTCACCAAAACAGCCATTTCAGCATAGATACCTTAAGGATTATATCTACAGAGGCTGTTCGCACATTTTTTCGACGATTTTGGTAAGCGGTAATAAAAAATCGTTTGCTGCAAAAGAAATAATTGCAATTGTACTATGTTTTTAAAAGTCAAAATTATCGTCTGCGGCTTGAAAGTTTTGTTTTTATTCAAAATGGCGTTTTTAACAAAGCAGTGGTTCGAAGGCTACATTTATGCTCTTTCCGAAGAGAAATATGCATACTCCGTTATCCAAAAACGGTGTGAGAGTCATGGTTTTGTAATATCTAAAGCGTCGATAGGTAATATCGTCAACGAGAAAGGAAAAAACGTCAAATTGGAGCCTCAAGTGGGACAAAAATTCCAAACAAGTATCCAAGGAAAAAACGGACATCTTCGACTATTGCAAAGGTACGTTGTTTAATGTTAAAAGAAAATCCCCCTAGTCAAAGGACAGTTGCAAAATCATTAAAATGCTCGGTGTCAACTGTAAACAAAATGATAAACGTTGATTTAAATCTTAAGAAAGCGAAAAAACGCAATGTGCATCGTCTTCTTCCAAATCATATCGCTGAACGCAGGACACGCTGCAGAATTCTATGTGAGAAACACTTATCCAAAGAAAAATGGAAAACAATTGTCACAATAGATGAATCATGGGTTTATTTAAATGATTGCAACAAAAAAAAAGAACCATTTATTATAATAAAAGGGGAGAAAAAAATTTAAGTACATGGTTCAAAGAATCGAAAGAAAGATTTTCTAAGGGATTCATAATTGTTGCTGGTTTTTCTTATAATGGCAAGTTAAAAATAAAGAGAGTGGAAAAAAATGTCAAGATTAACTTCAAATACTATCAGAAAAACCACGTGATCAGCATTTAGCAAATCAAATTCTAAAAATTAATCTTTAAAAATTCACCAAAAATCAGAAAATGGAGGTAAAGATTCGAAAAAGATTTCATTTTAAAGGAATTTTTAGGATCTTTCTCGTGATATAAATTTCATAACCCTCAGATTATTATTTATAGTGCAAGCTTTAAAGAATGTTACAAAAACAGCTTAAAAATTTAATTATAAAAAATCTAAGAAGAATTTTTCAAAAATCGTTCTTCGTGCACCCCTACACTATAAGAAGAATCGCCATGCAAAATTTCAGCCCTTTAAGTCCAGCGGTTTGGTCTCTGTGTTATCTGTCAGTCAGTCAGTCAGTCACGGAAGTGTTTTATATATATACTTGCGGATCCGACAGACATTGCCCTGTTCAAACGTTGTAAATTCAAAAATCATAAAATTATTTTAATAAACTATTAATTGTTTGGACCGTTTTGATGAAAAAATATGTAAAAAAAATTATTTTTAAAAAACCTTACACCACCACGCGTACAGTTATCACAACTCGACCTATCTTAAAATTAACAAGAATTTGGACGAAATTTCATTAATATGGCTATTCGTATGACTAATCAATGAGCCGTTCTATACTTCATAAGTTGCATAGAATCAAATGAGAATTGACAATTTAAATTTGTAGGTTAAGTTAATTGTTATTCAATGAACGTGTATACAGCATTGAAATTCATGAAAATTAAAAAAATATTGAAATGCGATTGCAGCGCTTCCTACTGGATCCAATTATTGAATGCACGTGTATACATCATTAAAATTCATGAAAATAAAAAAAAATTCTGAAACGCCATTGCAGCGCTGCCTACCGGATCCAATTGTGTACCTAAACTAACCAAAGATCAACAACAACACATAAATAAATAAATTAATTAAAAAAACATATTCTATCGGATCAAATTGTGAATATAAACCATTCTCGAATCAACTTAATCGCACACACAAAATTTCATCAAAATCAGTCCAGCCGTTTAGGAGGAGATCAGTGACATACACACGGACAGAAGAAATCTATACTTATATATAAAGAGAGAGCGATTTTGTACGTGGAGGGTAATCTCCAGAACCACTGCACCTATTTGAAAAATTCTTTCACTGTTTGAAAGGTACATTATTCCAGATGGACATAGGCTATATATTATGTATATCTCATCAGTAGAAATAAAGTTAGGGGCTTAATCCTAACAATCTCCATTGTTACCGCTACTTTCCTCTACCGCTTTTTGTGCCAATGTCTTCAACGATCCTTAGCGTGGTGCTATCGCGGTGGGCTTCTGTAATGACGGTAGAGGTTCGAACCTAGCCGTTCTCCGGCACGCCTTTTTCTTTTAAAAAATTAACTTTAAGTATTATCTAACGTAATATTAATTTAAGGTATTATTAAGGTTATTATTAAGGTAAAAAAAGATTTACAATTTATTGGCTATCAACTGGAAATTTATTGGTATAATATTTTGTTCAACCCGGACAAAGTCGGGACGGGCCGCTAGTATATATATAAAGATAGACACATACACACAGATATATATATATATATATATATATATATATATATATATATATATATATATATATATATATATATACTATTGCGTATTGCCTTCAGGTATATTAATTCTGAGGTATCATATGATGATGAGCTTTTACAATTTTACTCGCTAAAATTAATTTGACCTCGCTTTTCAAACAAGGATTCTGTTTCCCATTGTGCTCGGTCATTTCTCGATGTGTTCATGCGTGAAATGCTTTTTTATCTCGAATATAAATAAATCCCTAATGTTTATGAACGTTTCAAAGTAGAAAGGGCATCACGGTTATCTCTGGGAAAATAGTTGTTAGGAGAAATCTGAATATTAAAGCAAATTTCGTAACGTATCTCTTGCTTGTCTGCGAAAAGACAACGATTCTTATGCTAAGAGGGGGGGAAAAATCGTCACTGCAGGAAATTTTATGCGTTAAAGTGGATTTATGATAGCGAATTCGGCGGTTTTATAAGGAAGTAAATGTCTACTGGCCGCATAAATTTTTTTGTGGGTGCGAAATTACTTGCTCTGGGTGATTTCAAGGAAAATGTACCTTAATGTCTGTATCATGTCTGACAGATGACGATTGTCCGACGAAAACTGGTAGCGATACAGATATTCCCTCCCTCATAGGATTTGCGAAAAATTAATTTCTATAATGCACCAAATTAAAGGTTTAGTTTTGAGGAATTTTATCGGAATGCAGTAGTACCATGAATTATGTAATTTAATTACATTTTAAAAATAAAATTAATATTTTATTATATTATACATATACACACTGGTGTAAGAAATTAAGAGAATTTGCAGACTTGGTCGATTATCTCTAGAACTACTGTACCGATTTTAATGAAATTTGATATGTATATACATTGATACAATACAAAACAAGTAACCATTCAATAATTGTAATACACTCGCATGATCGTGCGTAACACTCGTTGGAGTCGGAAGGTATGAAACAGCGGTTGCAGAATAAACAAAAAAAAATGGGTTAATAGGGGGTATGGTCCCCTCTTACAGATATACAGGTCTCGCAGCGTGATTTCATACATGAAATAAGGCAGTTTATCATTTCCTGTGGCAATTGGTCCCACTCGTTCAGCAACGCTGTTTTCATTCCCTGGATGGTTCTCGGAGGGGGGTTGCGAGTTGATGAGGAAGAAATTTATTAAATTAAGGTCGCGTTAAAAGGAAATAATATTTTTTTGTTTCTTTTCGTTTTGTTTTATATATACATTTATATTTTTAATAAAAATTAAGTTGCTTATATGGAATTTTTTTTAAAATGTTTGTTTTTAATAAGTTTTCAGAACGTAACCCCCTTTTTTGAACTGTATCTGGGTCTCATATAACACGGTTTCACTCGACACGGCATTTTCTAGGAACCTATCTACCGTGTTATAGGAGGGTTACCTGCCTATGTATATATATATATATATATATATATATATATATATATATATATATATAACATTAAAAACCCCATACCATTTTAAAAACTAAAATTATTCTAAATTCCCTTGGGCGTACGAGCTAATTTTCGTTTTCAAATCTAAGTCCTAAAAGGCCTCTAGTGGAAAATATTAAATGGCTTCCTTTTTCAAACCAGCGTGGCGTCACCCAAGATTTCATATAGGCTCTGCGCAGATTACATAAAACAACATGTGACTTATCGACAATATCAAATCCCTAATCACTATAATGATCACATGACAAAGTTTATATAAGCCGTCTGAACAACAAACCTGTGCTTTTTTCGGATTTTGTAACTGCCTTGGGAAGACGTATTCTCCGACAAAATAAATGTAATGCTGTAACTTGCTGCGTCGATTATTATTAGAGCCACGACTACACCATCAGCCCTTGTGATGTGCTGGACGCAAGTCCTCTCCTTGGGTTGTCCAGTTCATTACATATATATATATATATATATATATATATATATATATATATATATATAACATTAAAAACCCCATACCATTTTAAAATCTAAAATTATTCTAAATTCCCTTGGGCGTACGAGCTAATTTTCGTTTTCAAATCTAAGTCCTAAAAGGCCTCTAGTGGAAAATATTAAATGGCTTCCTTTTTCAAACCAGCGTGGCGTCACCCAAGATTTCATATAGGCTCTGCGCAGATTACATAAAACAACATGTGACTTATCGACAATATCAAATCCCTAATCACTATAATGATCACATGACAAAGTTTATATAAGCCGTCTGAACAACAAACCTGTGCTTTTTTCGAATTTTGTAACTGCCTTGGGAAGACGTATTCTCCGACAAAATAAATGTAATGCTGTAACTTGCTGCGTCGATTATTATTAGAGCCACGACTACACCATCAGCCCTTGTGATGTGCTGGACGCAAGTCCTCTCCTTGGGTTGTCCAGTTCATTACATATATATATATATATATATATATATATATATATATATATATATATATATATATATATATATAACATTAAAAACCCCATACCATTTTAAAATCTAAAATTATTCTAAATTCCCTTGGGCGTACGAGCTAATTTTCGTTTTCAAATCTTAAGTCCTAAAAGGCCTCTAGTGGAAAATATTAAATGGCTTCCTTTTTCAAACCAGCGTGGCGTCACCCAAGATTTCATATAGGCTCTGCGCAGATTACATAAAACAACATGTGACTTATCGACAATATCAAATCCCTAATCACTATAATGATCACATGACAAAGTTTATATAAGCCGTCTGAACAACAAACCTGTGCTTTTTTCGGATTTTGTAACTGCCTTGGGAAGACGTATTCTCCGACAAAATAAATGTAATGCTGTAACTTGCTGCGTCGATTATTATTAGAGCCACGACTACACCATCAGCCCTTGTGATGTGCTGGACGCAAGTCCTCTCCTTGGGTTGTCCAGTTCATTACATATATATATATATATATATATATATATATATATATATATATATATATATAACATTAAAAACCCCATACCATTTTAAAATCTAAAATTATTCTAAATTCCCTTGGGCGTACGAGCTAATTTTCGTTTTCAAATCTAAGTCCTAAAAGGCCTCTAGTGGAAAATATTAAATGGCTTCCTTTTTCAAACCAGCGTGGCGTCACCCAAGATTTCATATAGGCTCTGCGCAGATTACATAAAACAACATGTGACTTATCGACAATATCAAATCCCTAATCACTATAATGATCACATGACAAAGTTTATATAAGCCGTCTGAACAACAAACCTGTGCTTTTTTCGAATTTTGTAACTGCCTTGGGAAGACGTATTCTCCGACAAAATAAATGTAATGCTGTAACTTGCTGCGTCGATTATTATTAGAGCCACGACTACACCATCAGCCCTTGTGATGTGCTGGACGCAAGTCCTCTCCTTGGGTTGTCCAGTTCATTACATATATATATATATATATATATATATATATATATATATATATATATATATATATATATATATATATATATATATATATAACATTAAAAACCCCATACCATTTTAAAATCTAAAATTATTCTAAATTCCCTTGGGCGTACGAGCTAATTTTCGTTTTCAAATCTTAAGTCCTAAAAGGCCTCTAGTGGAAAATATTAAATGGCTTCCTTTTTCAAACCAGCGTGGCGTCACCCAAGATTTCATATAGGCTCTGCGCAGATTACATAAAACAACATGTGACTTATCGACAATATCAAATCCCTAATCACTATAATGATCACATGACAAAGTTTATATAAGCCGTCTGAACAACAAACCTGTGCTTTTTTCGGATTTTGTAACTGCCTTGGGAAGACGTATTCTCCGACAAAATAAATGTAATGCTGTAACTTGCTGCGTCGATTATTATTAGAGCCACGACTACACCATCAGCCCTTGTGATGTGCTGGACGCAAGTCCTCTCCTTGGGTTGTCCAGTTCATTACACACACATATATATATATATATATATATATATATATATATATATATATATAACATTAAAAACCCCATACCATTTTAAAATCTAAAATTATTCTAAATTCCCTTGGGCGTACGAGCTAATTTTCGTTTTCAAATCTTAAGTCCTAAAAGGCCTCTAGTGGAAAATATTAAATGGCTTCCTTTTTCAAACCAGCGTGGCGTCACCCAAGATTTCATATAGGCTCTGCGCAGATTACATAAAACAACATGTGACTTATCGACAATATCAAATCCCTAATCACTATAATGATCACATGACAAAGTTTATATAAGCCGTCTGAACAACAAACCTGTGCTTTTTTCGGATTTTGTAACTGCCTTGGGAAGACGTATTCTCCGACAAAATAAATGTAATGCTGTAACTTGCTGCGTCGATTATTATTAGAGCCACGACTACACCATCAGCCCTTGTGATGTGCTGGACGCAAGTCCTCTCCTTGGGTTGTCCAGTTCATTACATATATATATATATATATATATATATATATATATATATATATATATATATATATATATATATATATATAACATTAAAAACCCCATACCATTTTAAAATCTAAAATTATTCTAAATTCCCTTGGGCGTACGAGCTAATTTTCGTTTTCAAATCTTAAGTCCTAAAAGGCCTCTAGTGGAAAATATTAAATGGCTTCCTTTTTCAAACCAGCGTGGCGTCACCCAAGATTTCATATAGGCTCTGCGCAGATTACATAAAACAACATGTGACTTATCGACAATATCAAATCCCTAATCACTATAATGATCACATGACAAAGTTTATATAAGCCGTCTGAACAACAAACCTGTGCTTTTTTCGGATTTTGTAACTGCCTTGGGAAGACGTATTCTCCGACAAAATAAATGTAATGCTGTAACTTGCTGCGTCGATTATTATTAGAGCCACGACTACACCATCAGCCCTTGTGATGTGCTGGACGCAAGTCCTCTCCTTGGGTTGTCCAGTTCATTACATATATATATATATATATATATATATATATATATATATATATATATATATATATATATATATATATATACACACAGAGAGAGAGAGAGGTTGGGGCATAGATAGATAGATAGATTTTCATCTATTCATGTTACTTATAATTTAATAGGATGTATGCTCTTACTTCTTTGTTACGCTAGTTGCAAAGGATACGATGAGTCTTAAGCCGTATACACCATGTGCAAACAATGCATTTTCGGGTGAAGCATCAGAATATCTACTGCGGTTGTGCAGGTACGCCCTTAATGGGAGATAACCATCGTGAGGGCCCCACGGTGCCGTCCGTATTTTACAGTTAACGGTTAAGGATAATTGTTACTTACACCCCTTCCTCGTGTTATTGGAATAAATAGTGCTCATTATTTTAAGAATTTACTTGTCTGATCTGATCAAGGAATACTTTTTGAGGGAAGCATTTTGGATGGATTTGGTCATATTTCAAAAATTCTCAAACATTTACTTATCTTTTTTTTTCAACCTGGAGCTACAATGCCGAGCCAGCCTTAACTTTTTTGAAAATAAAGCAGTATTATCGTAGACAAAATTTTTAGTGGTGGGAAGCAGTCTGACATAAACCCTTCTTTCGAAATACACTGAGTTGTAATTTAAGATGTCCATGGTGCAGATGAAAGTCCTGCTTATATATTTATCCCTTTCGGGAATAATTTTACTCTGAATTGAGCAACATAGGAGTAATGTGTACGTCGTTTGGTTCGTCGCGAGTCGTAGTTCACGTCTGTTAGATCTTATATTACGCGTGTTTTTGTCAAAAGCTAGGTTACTTTTGGTTTTATATAATTCATCTAATTGCTATCGATTCCCGTGGTTTGTACTGGTGTTTGTAGTCATTTGAAATTGGTCTCAGCAGGGCCTGATTTAGAAAATTCTTGACTATAGACTCATCTCAGGATGGGGGGCCCCCTATAACACTGATGTGGGCGTAAAATTTCCAAAATTGACACACACAAAAAATAATCACGAATCATTGTGAAAGTACAATTTTACCGAGAACTGGCTATTTGTTGAAGCCTAGAACATTATCAAATAACAAAAAGCAATACAACATATTAACTTCATCATTAAAATACCAATGCAGCCAGAAAAACTTACTAATCCCTTATACACACTATAACATACATATGATGAACTATACATATAACTATAGATATGATGAACTAATCAATAAAATTTGAAAGGATATATAGAAAAAATTGCTATTAAAAAAGGTAAAATAAAAAAAAATTGAATTGGGAATTTCTTTTTCTCTTTTAAAATAAATTTTTTGTGGGCCCCCAACATTCGGGGCCCCTTGGGCCGGGCCTAATGGGAAATCAGGGCTTTGGTCTCGGGCTGTAGTGTCTGTTTACTTTTGCCCTAGTGTACCAAAGGGCACTGTGAACAAGTCATTACGCTCATTAACTTTTAATACATGAGACCATTTCTTAACATTCTTCAACAAATTGGAAAGGCCCTTTCTCAGTCCGGGATTTGGGTTCAAAACCGCCTGATTTTAACTTGATTATTAACTGTTAAACCATTACAACAACGCGAGTCGCTCATCGGAACCTTATGCTCTCTCAGGAGCTCTACATGTGAGCTGAACAAAGGATGTAAACAACACAGACTTTGCAACTAAGGAGAGAGAGGGGTTGGAGACACTTGCTTTCGAGATTTGTTGGATTCTTATGCAATATTCTAATACAGTGGAACTTTTATTGACGGCAAGCCACTTTCAAAGACGATCCTTAGCTGGCTGGAGGCATCCTATTGGTTAGCGCTCCGGAATTCGGTGCTGAGAGTGGTCGGATCGAATCCCAGCGCTACTGAATGCCCTTGTGTCTACCCGGAGCATGGTTGCATGAAATCTGACCGTGTTGAGGAGGGTGCGAGCTCAACAGATGTCGCCCCAAGGGGTGCTCGGTCAAAATTGTGGTGGCAGTAGGGACTATGATAGTACACATGTACGGTGCACCCATCACAAGAAATGTTGCTGTGATTGGGCGGAAGTAGAGAGACAAAGTTGCTTACCGCACTGGAACAACAGCAGCAGCCGTTCTTAAAAGTGCTTAGTACTGTACTTTTGGACAAGAAATTGTAAAACACGGTTGCACCCTATAAAACGCCCTTTCTTTTCGAAGTTGTAGGCCTGCAAAGAATTCGCCGGATGGTGGCGAAAAGAAATCAGCGATACAATCTAATAATATTTAAAATGAACGATTTATTTACAGATGATTGAGTCGATGAAAATTACAGGAGCGATGCTCTCTAATGCTGTGCGGATATACAAGTCAGCTACCACACCTCAGTTTATATTAGATGTCTAACTGCACTCAGGCACTGAAGTTCTTTAGATCGTGCACGGGAACTCAGGATGCGTCACGATGACTTCTGCGAGAATTGAAGTCCACAGAAACTCAACAATTGTCCAAATCCTTCTGGGATCATAAAACAAGCTAGGTCGACAGGAAGTCAATAAAACTCTTCGCCTATCACAAGGACTTATCGAGAATTTAAATTACAATCTGCGAGGCCTGAGTAGCACCTCTTAGCTTGAGATCCTAAACTCAGCCTTCAATATACTTCTGCCCGAAGTAAGTCGACGAGATGTCGAACCATTCTTCTCCGAATCGAAAGTAAACACTTTGCCTCACCGAGGACTTGAAACGAAGTCACGGCTGCAATTGCCGGAGTAGCAAGTCTCAGCGTGAGAACTCAGAGCTAACTGAATTTTTTAACTGTCGTAGCAACGCACTTTGAATTTTGGCGCTGGTATCGCTCTAAATTTAAAAGGGCTCTAATTGGCGCCTTTAAAAGTGACCTCATTTCTCTGGAGTTTGATTGGTCTAGCGTCAACAGCTGTTTGGGTCCGCCCTCAGGTTCACTGTTGCTTTTTCCTGGAACGTGCATGAAAAGAAGGGGTTCTTGTTCTTTAAGATTGTGAGAATCAATGGATTCTTCACAGGTCGCAAGTGGGGGATTGCCACCGGGTGTTTCTTTCCCTAGATATGTCCCTGCTCCCGCCCTCCCCTTAAGGCAGTGGTTCCCAACCGGTGGTCCGTGGACCACATATTGTCCGCGAGAGCCTCGGGAGTCGTCCGGCACCACATATAAAAAAGTTACCAAACAAATGTGGATTTCGAAAGCAATGTTCATTGAACTAGATGGGCCGAATATATCAGATGACTATCAGGTGTTAAATTAAAATTTCTTAAAAGCTTCACGTAATGATTTAATTATTATAATAGATACAAAATAATTTGCATACCCCCAGAATGTCCCCCCCCCCTCAAGTCGGCAGGGGTGGGGGGTAGGGGTCCGCACATGGTTCAGTTTATGGCTCAGTGGTTTATGGCTACGGGTTGGGAACCACTGCCTTAGAGTGACGTGGGGGCCATCGATACTTATTTTGATCGATACTTTCTCTTGTTTTGTTCGGGTGCCATTTGGAGCACTGTTCTTTTGAAACGTTATCGGGACTTCTCGTGGATCAGACTGGCTCCCTCTAAACCATTTCGCTACAGAAACTTACTCTCTGCACCTTTCATTTCATTCTGTGTTTCCTTTCATCCCCGTGTTTCTCATCTTTTGTTCGCCGGAGTAATTAATACTTTCTCTCGTTGCTGTAACGATCGAAACCCAGCCAAAAAAGAAAAACTTAAAAATAGACAGCATGACGCATGTACGTATTGATGCGTTTCGATCACCGAAGGGCCCCCCTCCCTCTCCTCCCCCGTGCTAATGAACACGGTGTAACAATTTTGCCCGCCAGATCCATTAAATAATTACCGCGCCGACTTCTCCCCCACTTTTGTCAACTTTTCGCCTGACGTCAACCTTATTGCGTGTCCGAATGTAATTGGCTGATTCGTTTCCTGCTGTGCCTCGGCGGCGCATGGGCTCTCTCTCTCTCTCTCTCTCTGCCTGTTCTTCTCTTGTTCTCCATTTCCGTGCGATGGCGCAACGGGACATTTCACCAATTGTGGTAATTGAGTGATCGCCTGTATCTAGGTGAATGGAGTAATTTCGAGGAACAAACGCCGTCTGAAGTGAGTCGAAATGATGGGGGATGTGGTGCTTTTGCTGCAGACTTACGGTCCCGGGGGTCTATTTACAGATTCTGTATCGCACTGTATTCGTATCATGTTCGGTTTTTTTTTCGGGGTATTTCTCTTTTCATATGAACTCTAGTTTCTTATTATTATAGTTGTCAGATGTCGTCGTGTGTGAAAAAAAAACCTACGACCATCCATCTATATATATATATATATATATATATATATATATATATAAAGACAAAGTTGAAAGTGAAAAACCATCATAAGCTCTATTACTACTTGCAGCCAGAATCTAAAAATATGATAAGTATCTAATAGGTTTTAGACCGCATCTCTTCATCAGCGGTGCCGACACTGTCTAAAAACCAGTGAATTGTTTCTGATAAGTATGATCTAACCAATAAACACACTTAGACACCGAACAATCCATAAGAAACAGAGAAATGAAAAAAAGTTGCTCAATCAAAGATCACCAAACCTGGCGTTAGACAAAGTTGAAGTTAAGAGTAGGAAACCGCAAGGAGACTGACGTCACAAACCTTCCAACCATGGAGTTAATGGAAACACAGATGCAGACTTACAATGGAGACTGTGTTATAGGACATATAAACCAAAATTAAAATTGTATTATTATTATTATTATTATTACTAATAGTAAAATATCTTTTATTATTATTACTTATATATATATATATATATATATATATATATATATATATATATATATATATATATATATATATATATATATATAAAGATGCATGGCGTTTTCGGTGTTGGCTCACTTATATGATGCTCCTATAATCAAGTAGCCAACGCATTCGTAGTGTGGATGTGTCACACCGCATTTACACAGTCGCGATAGCGGCGAGTCGAATCGCGGGGGGGGGGGCGAATGTGTAAACGGGGTTGTCGACGTTTCTCTTCGCTAATCTTGGCGCTCGCTTCGGTTTTCTGGCACGAGTCAAAGGGGCGAATGGTACCGGGAGAGGGGGAAGGTCAAAGGGGAGAACGGCGGCGGGAAGTCTTGTTCACAGCAAGAGGCGGGAATGTGAGAACGGTCACTCGCGTCGATGCATAAACGTCGCGAATGTATTGCGGGTGGCGCGATCGTGAATGTGCAAATGCGGCATCACATGACCCCAGGGAAAATTGCGCGTTTTGTTGGACGAGAAATATATATATACACGCGCGCACACACACACACACACACACACACACATATATATATATATATATATATATATATATATATATATATATATATATATATATATATATATATAAGCAAACACGTTTGCGAGAAGTTAAACATTTTGAAAACGCAATATTATTTTTTTCTTTAATATGAACTGTATTTTTTTCAACGTAAGATTACTTTCCTCAATAACGGTCCATCAGAGAGAAAAAAATTTGTCCTGCGTCGCGAGTTATAATTTTTCCCGCGCGCCAAATCCAGTAGTAGTAAACAGTTACATAGATAAGTAACAAAATGCGTCAAAAAAAAAAAAGGAGGTAAGCAACGATAAGTAATCCTACGTTAATAACTCGCGGTAGTTTCGTTAGAAGAGACTACCTGAAGTATTTTTTTTTTCGTTTAAGACCGATGTGTCTCTCTTTTTTCTCTATTTGTACTAAACTTCCTTTTTCCGCATTTCGGCCTTAGTCTCATCGATTCGCAATGCAACGTGATATCGTTTTTGTTGTTTTCGTCGTATGTCCGTGGCGCCCACTTCACGACCCCACTCCGGTGTGCATAAGAAGATGACACCTGACCCATGCACACTCTAAGAAAATATTTGTGTCCTTTAACAAGTTTCCCCTGAGTGTCTGTCATTTTGTGACAGTATATGGAGCCGGCCATAGTATTTACGTCCAAATTGCAAAAATGCTACCTCATTCTTCCCACCTTAATGCTTGACCGACGTTTCAGAGGCATTATCCGACAGACTAAAGGCTCTTTGTGATTATAAAGTTATTGCATTTAAAAAAAATAATAATAATAATTCCCCTTCTTAAAAGAAGATGTAGGAATATGTTCTTAATTTTCTAACTCTCACACGCACTTTTATTTATATATATATGAGTGTGTAATCTACGAGGGGGGTGCGGTCTTCAATCGCGTAACCGCAGGGAACGAAAAAAATATACACATTTTTTATGAACATTCTTTATTTACATTTTGTAAATAGAGATGGCGCCACTGCGCTGAAAAGCCTTTAAAAATCAGAAAAACGTTGCAGATTTATCATTTTATAAAGAGATAGTAGATATCTTAAATATTGAATCATTACCCAGTAGGATTAATATGGGGATTTTAATATAATTTATTGATAAATCTTTTTTCCTCTTTATATATTTATACATGCATTGGGATTTTTTTTTTTTTTTTCAAAATCCATTGCCATCCTGAGTAATTGCGGAAACGAGATGAATCAGAGGCAGTGATGAACTCTCTCGCTTTTTATTCATTGAACGGAAACTACATCAACAGCCACCGCTTGTCATATAATGGAAAATAGAAGTAGCAGCCTAACAATACATTGAAGCAAAAAAAAAAGGGGGTGGGGAATTTGTCAGCATGGTTTCCTCGCTTGCGGCGTTAACAATGCCAATACATAAAAAGATGTCTTCTTTGAAAGGTATTATTATATTCTAAGCGCTGAGACTTACATGCTAAAAGTCAAGCGATTTAACAGTATTTCTCAAACATTTTTGTGGAGGGGCTCTCTAAAATATTTGAAAAATATTTAAAAATTTTTAGAGTCGCATCAGGCTTTAATACTACCATAAATACATTTGTTCATGTAGGATTTTATTTTAATTGATATGTATTAGTAACGTTATTGTAAACTCATGTAATAAAAATCATAGATTGTTGAATACGTTGCCAGACAATTTATTGAGTGGTGCACGATTTATACTGATCAACATTTATTGTGAACTAGTTTATTGCCCGTCGTTTCCCGGGTATTTGTGACATTTCGGTTATTTTGGACATTTTATTTTACACCCCTTCCCACCCCCACCCCTTACCGATGGGGCTGAACTTGAACTTAAACGGCATCGGCAGTGTCACTATTCATCTCAGTGACACTGAAAACTATGGATTTGACACTAATATCAGTCGTTTTGGACATTTTATCCCCCTCCTTCTCACCCCCCCCCATGCTGATGGGGAAGGGTGAACTTGCTCGTAAACGGCATCGTGAGTGTCACTGTTCATCTCAGTGACCCCGAAAATTATGGATTTGACACTAATATCAGTCGTTTTCGATTATTTTTACATGTCACCCCCTTCCCACCCCTACATGTGTCTTACCCCCACAGTATTTTTTTTGCAGATTGTCATATGTGTACCAAGTTTGATTGAAATGGCTCCAGGTGTCTCCAGATTTGTGCTGGCACGTACATTCGTACATACATATTTCTTTATATATAAAAATATAGCCTGCGTATGTTTGTGCTCGCAAAACTCGAAAAGTAGTCGGTCGATTGAATTGAAATTTTAACACAATGTTGTATTTGAATGCGTGCGTTTTTAATATACCTATTATATAGATGTCACACCTGTTCCAGATAAAAACATATTTTTTTTTAAAAAACTGCGCCATCTGTTGGACGTAAGAGTAACACATGCTATACTAAATATTTTACGGCAATGGGAGCGCCATTTGTTGAAAGTAACAGCAACACACGCAATACTAAACATTGCTGATGCCGGACAGCGTGCTTCTTGACAGCTGCTGTCACTTAGCATAACTAATATATAGGTGTCACACCTGTGACAGGTAAAAACATGCTTTTTTGAAAAACAGCGCCATCTGTTGGACGTAAAAGCAACACATGCTATATTAAATATTTTACGACAATGAGAGCGCCATTTGTTGAAAGTAACAGCAACACACGCAATACTAAACATTGCTGATGCCGGACAGCGTGCTTCTTGACAGCTGCTGTCACTAAGCATAACTATTATATAGGTGTCACACCTGTGACAGGTAAAAACATGCTTTTTTGAAAAACAGCGCCATCTGTTGGACGTAAAAGCAACACATGCTATATTAAATATTTTACGGCAATGGGAGCGCCATTTGTTGAAAGTAACAGCAACACACGCAATACTAAACATTGCTGATGCCGGACAGCGTGCTTCTTGACAGCTGCTGTCACTTAGCATAAGTATTATATAGGTGTCACACCTGTGACAGGTAAAAACATGCTTTTTTGAAAAACAGCGCCATCTGTTGGACGTAAAAGCAACACATGCTATATTAAATATTTTACGGCAATGGGAGCGCCATTTGTTGAAAGTAACAGCAACACACGCAATACTAAACATTGCTGATGCCGGACAGCGTGCTTCTTGACAGCTGCTGTCACTTAGCATAACTATTATATAGGTGTCACACCTGTGACAGGTAAAAACATGCTTTTTTGAAAAACAGCGCCATCTGTTGGACGTAAAAGCAACACATGCTATATTAAATATTTTACGGCAATGGGAGCGCCATCTGTTGAACGTAACAGCAACACATGCAATATTAAACATTGCTCATGCCGGACAGCGTGCTTCTTGACAGCTGCTGTCACTAAGCATACCTATTATATAGGTGTCACACCTGTGACAGGTAAAAAACATGCTTTTTGAAAAACAGCGCCATCTTTTGGACGTAAAAGCAACACACGCTATATTAAATATTTTACAGCAATAACGTATACGAACTTAACAATATTATTCAGTCTAACCTTCAAAGCCAGGCAGTCATATACAAGTCCGTCGACACTGTTGTGGAAGCAGATGAAGCGGTTCATTATCCAACAGAATTTTTGAATTCACTCGATCTGCCAGTGATACCGCAAGTACTGCAATTGAAAATCGGCGTGCCAATTATCATGTCGCGAAATATCAACCAGCCAAAGCTTTGCAACGGCACGCGGCTTGGAGTAAAAAAATCATCACATCGTAGACGTCGTCAACATCTTAGAAGCAACAATCTTGACAGGACCATTCAAAGGGGAGGATGTCCTCATTCCTCGCATTCCTGTGATTCCAACGGGTATGCTATTTCAATTTAAGACACGGCAATTCCCAATTCGATTGGCGTCTGCAATCACCATCAACAAAGCTCAGGGCCAATTGTGCGGATTACATCTAGATACGGATTGCTTCTCACAAGGACAGTTATTGCACGTTCTAGAGTCGGCGAACCAGACAATCTCTATATCTGTATAGACAACTGAACAACAAAAAATATTGTATATCCACAAGCATTGTAAAATTAAACATATTAGAAACGTGTGCTTTCTCTTTACTTTCTTTTCCATTTAACCAGACTGAGCCACAGCAACGTTTGGCCGGGTACAGCTAGTCTATCTATCTATCTATCTATATATATATATATATATATATATATATATATATATATATATATATATATATATATATATATATATATATATATATATATATATATACATACATACATACATATATATATATATATATATATATATATATATATATATATATATATATATATATATATATATATATATAAAACAGTGGCGTGACTGACTGACAGATAACGCACAGATAAAAACGCTGGACCTAAAGGGCTGAAATTTTGCATGGCGATTCTTCTTATAGTGTAGGGGTGCACTAAGAAAAATTCTACTTAGATTTTTTTTAAATTAAATTTTTAAGCTGTTTTTGTAACTTTTTTAAGGTTTGCATTTAAAATAATAATTTGAGGGTTTTAAAATTTATATCACGAGAAAGATCCTAAAAATTCCTTCAAAATGAAGTCCTTTTCAAATCTTTACCTCTATTTTCTGATTTTTAGTGAATTTTTAAAGATTAATTTTTAGAATTTAATTTATTAAAGGCTGATCACGTGGTTTCTTTTCTGTATGTGATACTACATTGTATTAATTTAGAGTCACGTGCATAACAACGAAATAAATTGACAAAAAATATTAAAATACGTTAAAATAGAAAATTTAACCACTAGACTAATTGAAATGGAAGTTTTTAAAGAATTTAATTCAAATTAATTATGTTTTATGGATATTAAGCATACAAATTAATTGCATACATTGACCGTTGTGTTTAATTGGAATATACTCCGTAGCGAAGCACAGGTATTCTGCTAGTGTGTGTATGTATATATATATATATATATATATATATATATATATATATATATATATATATATATATATATATATATATATAAATTAAACAACGAATTAAACACGTCCAAAGTATATAACGAAGCGCAGGTGCTGTAAGGAAAAGAAAAGTGGTTGAGGTTTTCATTATCAGAAAAAAGTAGGATAATGTTGTCCTCTAGCTTCGAGTTTTAATTGTTTGGGAATTTAATATTTCTCCGAAAATGAATGCCTCTCTAAGTTTATTACTTCAAAGCCAAAGTCGCTTTGGATTTATCCTTATCTGGGGAGCACGTTGCATTTCCTGATTCTGCAATACTTTTCCCATTTACGTCGGGGCGAAATATTAAAATGTTATTCAATAAATTTCTCTGGGGGTGTTTTCAATGGTTGCGTAGTTAGCGATTATAATTTCTTATGCATTTTTTTCACGATTGGGGGGGGGGGGATGATTAATTCTTTTCTGTTATGAGAGAAGTCTTGGTGGAGCTTTGCTGGTTGTGGTTCGTTTCTAGTGCCGGAATTTGATCATCTAAGCTTGTCGGAAGCGCCGCTTGAGATGCAATTTTTTATCTGTAAAGTAAGCGTATTTTCAAGAGTTTTATTTTAACCTTTTATTTTGCATTTGTACGCTTCAAGGAAATGGTGCGTATAGAGCTCGCTTAAAACACGCGTGGATGAAACAGAATCAGTTCTTTGTGGTCAGTTTCGAGATCCGACCGTCAGTGAAACGTAATTGCGAAAACTAAGCATATTTTGAGGAGTTCATTTTTTGCCGTCTCTTTTGCAAACGGATGCTTCAATGAAATGGTGTGCGTAAAACACGCTTGAAACACGCGTGAATGAAACATAATCAGTTCTTTGTGGCCAGTTTCGAGATCCGGCCATTAGTGAAACGTAATTGCGAAAACTAAGCGTATTTTGAGGAGTTCATTTTTTGCCGTCTCTTTTGCAAACGAGACTTCAATGAAATGGTGTGCGTAAAACACGCTTGAAACACGCGTGAATGAAACATAATCAGTAATTTGTGGTCAGTTTCGATAACCGATCTTTGATCACCCTTACGACACAATACGTTTCGCATGGCGCATGATATTTTATCAATTAAACGCAGATGCAGGGCCCGATTTAGAAAATTCTTGACTATAGGCACAACTCGGGATTGGGGGCCCCCTAACACTGATGTAGGCGTAAAATTTCCAAAATTTACACACAAAAAAAATAATGAATTATTGTGAAAGTACCATTTTACCAAGAATTGGCTATTTGAAGCGTAGAAGCCTAGAACATTATCAAATAACAAAAAGCGATACAACATATTAACTTCATCATTAAAACACCAATACAATGCAACCAGAAAAACTTATTAATCCCTTATATACACTATAACATACATATGATGAACCAATCAATCAAATTTGAAACGATATATAAAAAAATTGCTATTAAAAAGGGTAAAATAAAAAAAATTTAAATTGGGAATTTTTTTCTTTTCTTTTAAGATAAAAATTTTGGAGAGGACCCACCCAACATTCGGAGGCCCCTAGGCCCGGGCCTAATGGAAAATCAGGGCCTGCGCAGATGGGTTCTTCAGATAATTAGTATGCACTCACAGAAAAGACATCCAACACGATGTCGTCTTTTAGTCTCTGTAGTTTCTGACAAATGATGATCGAGGTAGAGAGTAAACGTCAGTTTTTGTCTTTTTTATTGAACCAATTTTTCGTAGATTTGATTGGTAGCATACAGAACGCCTGATTACCAATTTTATGCATCATCTGTGTGTCACGTAAAGAAATTATCAGAAATTAAAATAAAAAAAATTCCCAGAAGGAAGTCGATGAGGTTCGTAAATAAAAGAGCATAAAAAGGCTTTTATATTTGGAAAAAAATAAAAGTTTAAGTAACATAAATTGCAAAATAAATAGATTCTGTTGTTTATTTAAAATCGTTAAATATTTTTTAAACCCTTGTTTAGGTAACTAGGCCCTTTATTTTATCATCCATGTTCCAATCTAATTAACTCATCGTTCTTTAATTATTTCGGATAATCAAAAGTTGGTATTAGTTTGTACGGGCAAAATACACATTATGAGAGAAAATAAAATCTTCGGTTGTTTTACTTTATTATTTCTATGTGTAGTTGATATAAAAACGTGTTGCACGGCCATTTTCGAATTATTTTTGTTTTCCGAGAACACCCGCCCATCAATTATCACGGATAATCGGGAGTGCAGTGTAAAAGTAAAAGTGGCTATGTCTTGATACGTTGAATGATTAAATCCAGAACACTAACGTTAATAGGTGTAAATAGAATTGGAACTGTATAAAAAACCGAGGCAAGTCTGAGACGATATTATCTGACTGATTGATCAATATATTTGGGTTTCTCGCTGCTTGTCGCCATTTTAGATCGAGATGGCAGTGGTAGATGCCAGTGAAAATCTATTGCATTAATTGTTTACTCATTTTTGCCCTACTCTCAACAGCTCCAATTTACTTAGCTATTTCTTTATTTACTGAAATAATGTCTTTAGGAAATGTGTCTTTTTCGGCTTTTTCACAGTTGCCAGAGCTAATATAGAGTTTGTATCTTCATCCATTGAAATGCAGAACCGTGTGTGAAATCCACTATTCGTAGAATACCTTCGTTTTTCTAACGGAGCGGGGACTTTATCTTACGGTTTCTGCATCTAATCGTGCCTATGCGCTGTGAACTCGTTGTAGGAAACACCCAGTAGGTGAGCCAACATAACTGCGTGCGAGATTACGGTAAGGAACACCGGTGCTTTTGCATGAATTCAAACCCGGGCCCACGTGATGTGGTATGCTATAGTAGAATGCTAAACTAACCACCATACAATGTAGGTGACTAAAGGCAGGGCCGAATTTAGACTTGCTGAGGCCCTAAGCTATACAAACCCCAGAGGCCCCCTGCTGTTTTAAATTACATCAGCCTGTGTCGGAAAAAATTTAAATATGTACACCTTTTTAATGTATAAAAATGTATTGTCTTTTAATGTTTATTAAAAGATAAAAAAGAATGTGTTTACAAAGTCACAGAAATAATTATATAATAAAAGGGTTTTAAAAACGACAAATATGGCTCATAGAACAGAAAGTTTTAAATTAAAGTATGAAAATAAAAGGTAACAATTAAATTAATATAACGACATAATTGGTAGTATATAAAAATTTAATCTTTCATTCGGGTGAAAATTTGAGTCTCGATCAATTTTACAATATGCACTTAAATTATTTTAATGTTGTATTTTATGTATTTAAAATTATTTAGAAATTATCATGATATGTCTGACTTCATTTGAGAGATTTTTCTACGAGATATTTTTAATATCAATTTTTATATATATATATATATATATTTTTTTTTTTTTAATTTGAGTCTCCGGCAGATTGCGAAGCCCTAAGCTATAGAGCTTATACGTAAATCCGGCCCTGACTAAAGGTAAGTTCACATTGATTCCAGAGCTTTACGTTACGTTACTACGATGACTCCGGGATTTTCAACATCACCTGTGATTGGTCTGATGTATCACGGGGTGGGTGAATTGAGTTCTCTGATTGGTTAAAATTTGTAACGCTGGTGCTACGTAATGCTCCGGATTTAGTCTGAACGGTGCATTAAGGCGACAATGGACCATGAAAAACTTTTTTTTTATTTATCAACCAATTGCTATGAAATTTTGTATACTTATACAGTGTTGTTTAGAGATGAAAATGCAAAAATTTAAAAAAAAAAATCATAATGTAATTAATTAAGATATTAATTAAAATCAGTTTGTTAATTACTCTATTTAAAAATGCTCCATGCGCTTCAATTTTTGTCTCATATTTAATTTTCTTTTTTAAGCTAGTTTTATATAGTTATAATAAAAGTTAGCAGCAATATTTGATTTACAGTCATATTTATAAAAACTAGAAAATAAATCGATAAAAATAGGTCATTTTATGCAAAATTTTATAAAAAAAATTTTTTTGATTGAAAAAATTTTAAGGTGTTTTAAAATAGTATAATGAATTGATTACTAAGTTTTATTCTAACATTTATAAATAATCATTTTATGAAATTTTAAGAAAAATTATGTCGCATGGAATATTTTGAACTTACCAAAACGACATGAAAACTTGTTTTGAGAAAATAGCATTTAAAGTTTTAATTTGACGTAACATTTCCATTGTTTACGTTTGAGAAAATACTTATAACTCGGTTAATAATGATCGGATCCACATACTTTTTTTTAAAATTTAAAGCTGATGAGTTGCAGAATCATTTTCTTAAAGAAAAAACAATCGCATTTGGGTCATATTTTTGTCAATCTGAAGGTCCATTGTCGCCTTAAGAAACATGGTAAAATGTAGTAACGCTTCATTGATGGGGTATAAGTCTCCCCAATTAGATATGTATTTTTGGTTAGTTTCGAGGGACCCGCCGTTGAGTGTCGGAAGCTTTAGAACTCGTATGGCATGGTACAGGATATTATATCATTGAAAAGCAAATTGTATAATAATAATAATAATAATAATAATAATAATAAAATAAAATAAATTAAAAAAAAGTCAAAGTGAATTTTTAGACTTTTTTTTTTCAGCCGTTTCTTCAGACGGTCGTCACAAAGCCACCTATTACAGTCAACTGAGCGCTACTTTGTAGCCAGCTAGCGGCGTTTCAGATCCGTCTCCGTTGTGATTGTGGCCAGTGCTGTCCTCTGTAAATCCACTGCGATTAGATAGCGGCCGTCTTAACCGCGACAGTATACTACGCCAACCTGTCTATCGCCACTTTTCCTTAAATACAACCCCCTTCTCCTCGGCGAGAAAATTTACAAAGATGATGATAACTTTCATCTCGGGCCGCTCCGAAAAATCTGTGTTGCCTCATCATTTTCCTCCCGGAATTCATTCCTTATCTGCGAGAGTCATTCTCTTTTTTTTTCTTATCTGCTAGATTTTAGCATTTGCAGCGCAGCGAAATATTCAAATGTGCCCCATAAATTCCTCCAGGGCCTTGTGAACGGTAGCGAAGTATTGAGAGGGCGATTATAATATTATTTTTCTTTCTTGCATTATTCATGAAAGTGGGACTGGATTAATTCTCGTTTGCCGTGAGAGGTGGAAGTCCTGACGGCGCCTTATTTGTTGTTAAGTCCAGAAGGCTGACCTTTTTGATCATGCGAGAGTGACGTCACGCGCGCCCGTCGCATGGGACGGTGGATTACGTCGGTGAGACACTTGTTAAAAGGTGAGTGCATTTCGAAGAACGCACGGACGAAATGCCTGTTCAGATGAAATATGCAATGGACTGTACGTAGCGAAAAATTATGTTTATTCCGTCTGATTTATGAAACCGCCCGCCGCGGTGAATTTTAAAAATAGCAGTTGTAATGTGATATTTTGAGAGTCTCTGACGTGCGTTGCGAGAGAGGTAGAAACGCAAAACGACCGTTTATATCAATCGCGCTTTTGCCGTAGTTTTTTTTTTTTTTTTTTTTTTTTTTTTTTTAAATGCAGCGATAATGCTGATTATGATGTTAAAAGTTGCATGTTCAGTACATACGGAAATTGCATGTACATTTCGGAAGTAGCTGTTTTCAACTGAAATAGGGAAAGTTTTGAAATCGTCCTTAGAAAAACGATAATTATGGATGGGATAAATTGGTAGAAAATTGCGATGAAAATATTTGCATAAGCTCCTTAGCGAAGAGCAGTTGCGCACCCAGGATTTTTTTCCTTGGGGGGGGGGGGGCGAGAGAAGAACGGATAAAAATATTTATAAAGCAAAATCAATATTCATAATCCAATTTCTATTTCTTTGGGGGGGCAGGGCACCTTCCCCCCCCACCCCCCAATGGGTGCACTACTGGCAAAGAGTATTAGCTTTGGTCAAACTTCAAACATTTTAGAGCTAAAACAGAATTACTTGTACTTGATTTTAAAAAGGAAAAGCCTTTTGACAGACACTAAGAGCTGTTGTCAAACATTTTAGTCCTAAAACAAAATTTGTTGAAGGTGAATTTCAAAAGCAAAATTTTGTTTTTACAAACATTATGAGCTGTCAAATATTTTAGTTCTAAAACAAAATTTGCTTTCCTGAATTTAAAAAGCAGAAGACTTTTAAACAAACATTAACACCTGTTGTCAAACATTTTAGAACTGAAACGAAATTAGATCGAACTGAATTTAAAAAGCAAAAATTTTTTGACAAACACTGAGAACTGTTGTCAAACATTTTAGTACGAAAACAAATCTAGTTTATCTGAATTTAAAAAGCAAAAGACTTTTTGACAAACATTAAGGGAGTCCAGAACACAAAATTCTTCAAATTTTCGAAAATAAAATTTATTGCATTAGCAAATTTTCAGTTCTTTTTCGCTTAAAATAACGTTTAAATCATGTTTCTATCTCAATTAAAACGGGAGGTATTAATTTTTTGTTTTGCAACATTCTCATTGTAGGCAATCGTTCTTTAAACCTGTAAGTGTGTTTTTCTGCATGAGGTTTTTTTTTCTCCCTATTTCTCGTCTTTAAATTGTTATAAGGCAAGAACCGTTAAAGATAAATGGTTCAAAATTGAAACATGTCTTTTTCGATTATTTTACTTTAATTTTCATTCAGCAAATTTGGAAAAAAATATTTACCTTTGAAAATATGATTTTTAAAAATAAGTTACATCATTTTTTTTTATAATCTAAATATTTTAATTTTTTTAAATTAATACTAGTTGGTACCCGTCAAAACATGACGGCTAGATAGTAAATAAATGTACTAATACACAAATTATACTCAACACATCATTGTTGAAAATCATAATAATGCGCAGAAACAAATTAATGTTTAAGTGGCCTCGTGCTTAGTGAGTATCTAGTGCCATATTTAAAAATGTCACTGAGCATGCGCAGAGAGCCAATTTTTAATTGTAAATTATCGCTAATTAAACAGCGCGAAATAAACAATTTCCATCAGGTTTAATCTGATATTTCACAAACATAATTATCATAAAAATGGCAGTGAGAGATCTAGAGAGACTCCTCGGCATTGAAACATGTCACTGAGCACGCGCAGAAACAGTGAGTTTCTAAAGCCAGATTGAAACATGCCACTGAGCATGCGCAGAAATCAAATTTTAACTGTAAATTATAGCTCATTAATAACAATTGCAGTTACAAAAACCAAATTTGACAAATCTACAGATTACAATCTTTCGTTTAAGACCAAAAGGAAGTATATTGATGTAAAGGAAGTATATAATGTTTCCAGTTATAACGATTTTAAATTGCCCCACGTTTTTAAAAATTTTAAATTTTTTTAAAAACTTTATGAGAAGTTTTGTGATGTGATTTTGTTTGCAAATTCTATGGTTAACCATCACAAAAAAATTAAAAATTTTAACTCAATAAATAAGTAAAAAATTTTAAATGTGTCCCGAATCCCCTTAACAGCTGTTGTCGAACATTTTAGTACTATAACAAGATTAATTCGAGCTGAATTTAGAAAGCAAAAGACTTTAACAAACATTAAGAGCTGTTGTCAAACATTTTAGTTCTAAAACAAAATTAGTTTTTCTGAATTTAAAATGCAAAAGCCTGTTAACAAATTGTAACAGCTTTCATCATTGTCAAGCAATATTAAAACTAATTCCGTAAAATTGAATTTTTTCCAAAAGCTGTTCCTATTCTCTGTTGGTCACATAGTTAGAATTTGGCTCATTATTTGAAACTATTGCTAAGAGATCGACCTCAAGATTTAATTATACTGTTTCTTAGTTTTAGCTTGCAAGCATTGACGTGTATATCAGTTTGCACAGGTGGGTCGTCCAAAGTAACATTAAAATCTGTGAAATATTTGCATTAAATTCGGCCTATTGTTAACTAAAATACGAT
Organism: Dolomedes plantarius; assembly: GCA_907164885.2. Lineage (NCBI taxonomy): Eukaryota > Metazoa > Arthropoda > Arachnida > Araneae > Dolomedidae > Dolomedes > Dolomedes plantarius. The sequence continues at coordinate 62,762,345 of OU015490.1, forward strand.
GCGAAATATTAAATTACTTTGTAGCTGTTTCAGAAAATAATAAATATAGCTTATTAAGCTTCCAGCAATCAGTATATGCTATGCGCCGTTATAAACATTTTAAATTCTACAGATGGAGAGTTTGGTTTAGTAAAAAGGGAGAAGTGTAAAAAATGTTGAAAAACTGTGCCTTAAGAGAAGTTTTAGAAATTATCTATATATATAAAACAGTTCCGTAACTGACTGACTGACTGATTGACATACAACGCACAGAACAAACCGCTGGACCTAAAGTGCTGAAATTTTGCATGGCAATTCTTCTTATAGTGTAGGGGCGCACTAAGAAAGATTCTACTTAGATTCTTTCTTGAAAAATTCTTCTTAGATTTTTTTAAAATTAAATTTTTAAGCTGTTTTAGTAACTTTTTTAAGTTTGCATTTAAAATAATTATTTGAGGGCTATAAAATTTATACCACGAGAAAGATCATTAAAATTCCTTTAAAATGAGATCTTTTTTAGAATCTTTATCTCCATTTTCTAATTTTTTGTGAATTTTTAACGATTAATTTTTAGAATTTAATGTATTAAATGCTGATCACGTGATTTCTTTTTCTGGTACTTTAAATAAATTTATCGTCACGTGCATAACAACTAAATAGACAAAAAAAATATTTTTCTTTTCTTGCTAATGTGGCAGACGATTGGACATTATCGAAAAAAATATTAAACTACAGTAAAAGATATGATCCTCAAACTGTACTATATTCTTTAGTATGTCCTATTAGATTTAATTTGAATATTTTCTTCTAGATTATTTTGTCTATAAAAATATCTCTTACGATTTTTTAATAACTATATATATATATATATATATATATTTACATCAATTGTATACATTGATCATCATACGTATTATAAATATATTTATACATATTTTTGGCATTACTTGCATACATTGACCGTTGTATTTAATTTGAATGTACTCCATAGCAAAGTATGGGTTTTCAGCTAGTTTAGTTTATAAAAAAAATTCCAAATAAAGAATTCTAAAAGAAATTTTCTTTTTTGTAAATTTTCCGTATCATATTCCCTCTGCTGGCAGCTTTTTACAAACATAAAATTAATATTTAACGAGTGTCTGTAAATAAAGCTTTGAAACAGAAACATCTAACGTTTCGCTAATAGCTGTTGCCACCCGATCCAACAAAGAACATATTGAATATTATGTTTGTTAAACTTGTGTAAAATTGCGGTCGCCCGAGGCACATATTTTTGCGAATTTGCTTTGATAAAGTGGTGAAAACCTGTCTAGAAAGTTTTTTTACGAAATAAAGTTTTTGTTTGTTTTTTAAGTCAGATAGAGGCCTCCTGCGGGCTTTTGCATCCATTAGAAAGTGCTCTAAAACTGTTAGAAGTGCTTTAGTTTATTATGTGAAACATTTCATAGTCAAATTCCTCTTATGTGGCCATTTGTCAGGAATGTGCTTTGAAATAAATGCACGTTGAAGTATAGAAGCAGCAACTTATGAAAGGCTTCTGAAATTACTTGATATTAGCCACACAATTCTACCCTAACAGAGTTTTCATGTTTCGATGTATATGTTTAAAAAGAGGATATTGAAACACTTTTAAAAGGCGTGTAGTTTATTCAGGCACTTAAGAGCTCGTTTCGGCTGTTTTAGAAGTGCTTGAAAACTTTTAGAGAGAGTAGTTAATAATTGTTTCAATTCAGGGAATAAATCGGCTGTGCGAATGCAAAGATAGAAACAAGTCACTTCTCTATAAATGTAAACAAATAAGGTATAATCAAGAAATAAAATTTTGTTCTGTGAAAGTAATGATTGAAAATATTGCCGCTGTAAATGCAAAGAAATAAAAGGCTTCTTAGTAACCGTAACCTAATGAAAAGGTTGGCGACATGTTCCGAACTAATTAATAGTTCATCGTCAGGCCGTTGATCATTAAGTGTGATTGTCACAATGAACAGTTCCCAAATGGCATTTATGAATGATTTATACGATGGATAGAACTTTAACCTTTTCCTTACGGGGTGGGATAGCATGTATCCCAAGAATACGGGCCCAAGTACATTATATTATATATATATACATATATATATATATATATATATATATATATATATGTGTGTGTGTGTGTGTGTGTGTGTGTGTGTGCGTGTGTGTGATGCCCCATACCTCACGCCATGGAAGAGAGGCATAGCACTAATCGGAGGTGTAGCCGGCACGAAGGTGTGATGCAGACGGGCGCAGTGTAGATCCAGGGAAGCACTTACGAACTTTAGGCGAGAAACGCACACATGGAGCCATTGATGAAATACGCAACTTCGAAGACTTGCTTTATTTATTAGAAGACATTAGCTGCAGTGGCCACATGACTTGGCCTGACGGGGCGCGGATTACATTACAAGGCAGAAGCGGACCGCAGGTCCGACAGCAACGAGAGTTAGACACCAAGAGACAGAAATCTTCTGTTCACGCAAATAGTAAATGAGTGCTTTGCGATATTGACGCCAGAGGGCCTAAACTACTTAATATTTTAATTGGGCGACTTTAGATTCGTGGAGTTTACGTGTCCACTTAAGTTTTATCGGGGACTGTATTGCTAGATCCCGCGCTTGTTAGAACCTCAAACTATTGACCTGGGTGCAGGATAAGTGACCATAAAGTTCTTATAAAGTGTGGTTTTACGTTATTATGGGTTATTATGGGTTTGACGTTACAGAACCCATAATTTCAGAGTGGTTCGAGGGCTCTTCAAGAATTTTGACATTACACTGGCATTCGGAATCTCATAAACTTCCTACACTCATATCTGGGGATGTTATTGAGTTCAGCCACTTCACATGCCTGTATAATGACGACGATAAATTATCTTATTTTACTTTAAGTTGCAATTTTAGAAAAGGGGTCATGATTTATTAACAGGATAATTTTAAATACGCTTTAGATATCTAATGGTGGGCCGTTATTATCACATATATATGTGTGTGTGTGTGTATGTATGTATGTATGTATATATATATATATATATATATATATATATATATATATATATATATATATATATATATATATATATATATATAACCCCCTTAATGGTCGTTTTTACAAAGGGTGTGTGAAATTTCCCATTCTAAAGACGGAATCGGAAAAATAGGTCCCGTATGCTAAAGGTTAATAGTAGCAACACTGTTGTAGAGCCCCCGCGCAGCAGAACCCAGGAAAGTAGCTTACACCACACGTACGTCACATACCTGCCTTACCTCAGGGAGAATGCGCCCTCCCCACAAGCATCACACGCCTGCACAATTACAGGATGAACACAACCATGTTTTAGTTTTCGGTCTATAGTACGAAAAAATTTTTGCATCGTACTCATGGAAGGGAAATGCTTATACGCGCACTGTGGCTGATGTGTTTGCTCGCTGGGGCTGGGCAGTGCTCTACCATCCCCCATATTCGCAGGACTTAAGTCCCTGTGACTTTGATCTCATCCTCAAGATGGAGGAACCGTTCCGTGGATTCCACCAGAGGTTCTGCAGGCTGTAGACCGGTCCACTGGAAGGATCAACAGATCAGGTGCTACCAACGGCATCCTGCAGCTTCCAGAACGTTAGCAACGGGTGCTAAAAAATGCTGGTTTAATAATTTGAAGAGCTATGAAAATTTCACCCTTGTATCTCTTCTGTGTACTTTGTACATATCTAGCTGACACTGTTATAGTTCCATCTTTTGTAGTTCTTCCTAAAACAGAATTCAGAAATAAATGGACTGATGTATCGAGTCCGGCAAGTTTTTCCCCTCTTTTTTCTTCTTCCTGTAAGTGATTAAATATGAGCCCTATATAAAATATTTGACTTCCTATATTTATCAACAAATATCCCATAGACAAAAAATTCGCAGTAATTTTATATTATTCTAAAAAACTTTTCTTGTTGTCAAGGCGGGGCACATGTCAATTAAGAGAGCTCGTGCATAATACGCGAGAATTGTTGGTTGCTTTCAATGGGGAGGGCACCGTATAGGTGAACCAACACCACCCCCTGGTGCCACTTCAATTTTGATCGAGCACCCCCTCTCCCCTCCCAAGGGTCGACATCTTGGTGGATCGTACCTTCTCTCATCCTCTCTTACATCACAGAAAGATTTTCCGGTCTTCGGATTTATCGTGTCCATATTGTAAACCGGATCGTCGTGACCCGATGTATAAGTGACTCATAGTATTAGTGTAGAAACGGATAAAAAGCTTGTATTTACATCTTGTTTAATATAAGCTATATACAGTAATCATATTATACAGTAAGTTGTTCCGTAGAACTCTCGTAACATCGATTAGGGAGAACGGAGTTCATAAATACAGTTCAGTCGAGACCTCACGTCTCCTCGATTTCCCGCCCTCTCTCAGTACGTCAACACCTCATCAAAGTCCAGTCTGTAATGCTCTCCGCGTCGTGCTGTCTCGTTCGTTTTTCTCTTGGAAAATTCTCGTGCATTCTACCGCAGCACGTGTAGTATTCGTCACGCCTCCCGAGAGTCACCTCTTTCATCCTTTGTCGGCATAGCCTTTTCCTGCGGTTAAGTATACACCGCCTTTTGTGGGCCGCGTCAGCTCGGCTCTCCCATTCTTACCTCGTCTCCCTTCCTTCGCTACTGGTATTTTGCTTAACTATTCTAAATGATGTATCACTTAGCAATGGTCATTTTAAAAAGTTCCATTGAGGTGTTGATGATCCTCTCGATCATACTTTAGTTCGCCACATCTGTACTAGAATTTCCAAAATTAGGATTGAATCTGTTTCACACTACGTGAGACTCTGACACATACCATGTCTAGACACCAGGATATACAATGACGTTCGTCTGGATTCGACCTGGGCACCTCCAGTTCCAAACACAACGCGCTACTACTAGGGTACCTCGTACCTTCTCCTGTTGTTGTTGTATGTGTGAAAATTTTAATGTATTAATAGCACACTACACAACTTTTATAATTAATGAACATTTTATTGAAAGTATATCTTTCACCTATTAATAAACTACCTAGCACGTCGGCAACTGGATATTTTTTTTAAAGGGAGTCCGGGACACATTTTAAAAACATTTTTAATTGAGTTAAAATTTTGAATTCTTTTTGTGATGGTTAACCATATAGTTTGTAAACAAAACCACATCCTAAAACCTCTCTTAAAGTTTTAAAAAAAATTTAAATAAATTTTTTTTTTAAAGTGCGCAATTTAAAATCGTTATAACTCGAAATATTATTTGTCGAATTTTAAAATCTTTTCATTTAATTAAACAGAAAATATAAGTTTTAATTTTGATTTAGCATTTTTTAAAATATTAATTTTAAAAGCAATTAAAAATATTTAGAGGAAAAATTTCAAATAAAAGATACAACTTATTTTTAAAATATCGTATTTTCAAAAGTAAATTTTTTTTAAATTTGCTGAATCAAAATTAAAGTAAAATAATTGAAAAAGACATTTTCCAAGTTTGAACCATTTATCCTTAACGGCTCTTGACTTATAACAATTTAAAGACGAGAAGTGGTGAAAAAACTCATCTTGCAGAAAAATGCATGTAAAGGTTTAAACAAAAATTGGCTGCTATCAGAATGTTGCCCCCTGCCCCCCCCCCCCCAAATATATATATATATATATATCGTCTGTTATTATTAAGATAGAAACCATTTTTTTTTCGAACACTTGCAGAATTTTGTGTCCTGGACCAACCCCCTTAAGAGGGGAGAGAGGCAGTTTAACAACCACAGCGCGAAAACTAGTGATGGTCTAAAAAGAAGCTTGCTTCCGTTTCCAGGAAATGCAAGTAAGCTCACGGCATGCATCTTTGTCGTTTCGCTTGTAACGGACATTGTTTGCGTACTGGCCTTCGTAAACTGAAAAAAAAGGGTTGTCTCAACTTACTTATAGAGTTTTTCGAATTTTCGCCGTTAAGGCTGCTATGTACTAACCCCATTGGATTCGCTCACCTGAATGTTAACAACCTATGGAGAAAATTTGTCCACGGATTGCCGACTTGGATTCAAATATTTTTTTTAAAAAATTGTACTCCGTTATAGAGAAAGAAATTTTACATTTGTGTACATTTTTCGTTTTTTTAAAAAAAAAAATGCAATTAATATTTTAAATTTTAAATTATTCGGGGGAAAATCTGGTATATTGGGATTTAAACGCTCATAAATTCCTTCGGTGGACGAAATTTATAAAATGAATCCTGTAGCGCTTTGCAGAAAAGTTCAGGCTATCTGACAATACCAATTTTATTTGATTATCAGCATTTTTGTACCTGTAAATAGTTGACAAAAATATATTTTAAATAAAAAAAAATTGGGAGCAGCGCTTAACCCCCTTATAGAGAGAGAACCATTACAATCCCTCAAAATGTCAATCCTAAGGGAGGTGGAATTCTCGAACTGTCAATTGGACTCCTCCCACCACAAGAGTCTGCAAGAAAAGGAAAAGGGAAGTACGATTTTTTTTCTTAGTACATAGCAGCCTTAATAACCCTAGTAATTCACGTCTATGGCAGAACTTTCAGAAACAAACATGGGCCAACTGCAAGATATTTATGCCAAGCTAACAATTATGAAATGTTAATGTCCCAACTGCAAATGAGAGTTGAACTGCTCTCCCAACGGTTGGGCCAACTAACAGTCAACCGTTGGGTGAGCTGCAATGCCAACCGTTGTTTCAACATAACCCCAACGGCCGAATCCAACTGTTGGCCAACCATGCCCAACAATTTCCCAACGGTTTTGGTTTACATGGGTAAATAATTGGCAGTTTTTAACTAGACATTATGCACCAAGTAAGTGGCAAAGCTGGATGAATGTTAGAGCATTGTTCACATATATGGCGGTATCACATTTGCGGTATTCTAACTACACTGGACGATCATCTTACTGTTAGGTCTGTGTATTTTCTGGAACGTTGTTCTTTGCGAGCTTCCATTCTATCTTGAAGCTAGCGGATACAGCCCGAACGTTGTGCGACGTCATCTTTGCTTGCATGTTATTAGGTGAAAAGAGACGTACTGGATTTTGCGTTGGATTTCCACTCATCATGTTAAAACAGCGCTTACGCAAATCCAAGCGATTATTTTTCTTTTTTGTCTGTCACGAGTCACTTCTCACTTAATACCGGGTCGCGAAAAAAAGTCCCTGAGTTTAATATCGGCAGAACGAGAACATTCAAATACTCTTTTGCAGATGTTCAACGAAACATTCGTAGATTATACAGAACATTTCGCCCTCTCAAAGAAAATGAGAATTTTATAACAACCGTTACGAATTGTCGTTTGGAAGGGGTCCCAGTCGGTTTAGCCCTCCTTTAGTAAAAGTTGATCATAACGTTCCATAACCTTATCAAACAACGGAAAAACGTGTGCTTCCACACATTATATATATAATAGCCATTGTCTCTGTATAACACTACCGGGTTGTACTCATCTTTCAATTGAAGCCCTCAGTAAACAAACAGCCGGTTAGGCTTAATTTCAATTTCAGATGTGGATCAGAATTTTTTCTTACCTGAAAACTAATATCTTCTCCATCAAATCACGTTTGTTCAGCCTATTTTTCTATAAAACATTCAGAACTAAAAAAATTGGATGCTTTTAGCTGTGTATTTAACAGTTTTCAAAAATCTGTTTACTTTTGCGATGAATTCTGAAAGTAAACAAACTTGAATGTGAATGAATCAAGTAGCTCAAGTATTCATATCGCGTAGTGAGCTGTAAAAAACTGGATGGCAGTCTGCTACTCCAATCGCATGAAAAACTAAATAAATAAAAAATAATGAAAGGGTTTGCTTTTACAAGGTGTGGATTAAATGCAATATTGTTAGATAATTCGGGATATTTTTTAACTTTCATATACTTTTTCCATTATGACGTCATTATTAGTATTATGACGTCAAAATGACGGATTACCTTCTAGTTTCAAATAAAGGATGACCAACCTGTAATTAAAAAATGATGGTGTTTTCTGTAAAAAAAGAATTTTTCTGGGGTTCTATCTGGGCTTCAAATAGTGATTTAAAAACAGTCTTGTATATATTTAAATAATTTGTGTACATTTTCACATTTTCCTCCGGTAAAAAGTCCTATGCATTTTCTTTGCTTACGATCCATTTTCACGTTCTTTCGAGCAGTTTGTATTTCCTTCCTAACCTTTTTTTTTTTTGCAGAGCACTCTCGCTTGCAAGAGGAAATATTGTACAATTTTCTCTGCGTTTCGAGGAAGTGGAAATTACTGTTCGTTGTGCGCAATTTATCTAGAAATGCGTACAGTGTAACATGTTAGTTTCTCGTTTTCACTTTAGAAAATCTGTGTCGTGCCGTACGTTGAAAATAAAGAAAAAAAATTGTTTGTGTTTTATCATCGAGATCTGTTATTTGTTTTCTGATGCTATCATTAATAATGGATTTTACGAATGTTTGCTCCCTTGGTACTGAGGTGAAAGTAAGATTCCATTTTGTTTCTTCCGTTTGCACACAGAAGTCAATGCTAGCCATGACATCGATATTTCCTCTCTAAAACTGGGTAAGTGACCGCACTGACATTAGATGATATTAATTTCTCTAATATTATCTATTATATTACGTAATATAAATTGATATTATCTATTATTAATATTATATATTAATATTGATATAATAGATTTAATATTATTGAACATTATATAAATTTTACTTAATATCTATATATGAGGCGGTGAAAGGCAAAGTGGTGTAAGTCAAAAGAGTTTTACAGTAAAACTACAAAAAATTCCACTATAAATTGAACAAATTATAATTCATAATAATTATTATACTATTGCAAATAATAATTATTTGTAATTCCACTATAAATTGAACATGGAGATTACATATTTGCCCTCAAATAAAAAAAGTTGAAAATGTGACTTACACCACTTTGCCTTTCACCGCGTCATATATAAAACTGTTCCGTAACTGACTGACTCACTGACATACAACGCACAGACCAAACCGTTGGCCCTAAAGGGCTGAAATTTTGCATATCGGTTCTTCTTATAGTGTAGGTGTGCACTAAGAGAGATTTTTGAAAAAATCTTCTTAGATTTTTTAAAAATTAAATTTTTAAGCTGTGTTTAAATTTTTAAACACAGCTTTTTTTAAAATTAAATTTTTAAGCTTTTTTTAAGGTTGCATTTAAATTAATAATTTGAGGGTTATAAAATTTATATCACGAGAAAGATCCTAAAAATTCCTTTAAAATGAAATCTTTTTCGAATCTTTACCTCGATTTTCTGATTTTTGGTGAATTTTTAAAGATTCATTTTTAGAATTTAATTTATTAAATGCTGATCACGTAATTTCTTTTTCTGATACTTTAAATTAATTTATCGTCACGTGCATGATAACGAAATAGACAAAAAAAAATATTTTTTTTCCTTTCTAATGCGGCAGACGATTGGACATTATTAAAAAATATTAAAATACAGTAAAAGATAAGTTCCTCAAACTGTACTACATTAACTGTACTATATTCTTTAGTATGTTCTATTAGGTTTAATTGGAATATTTTCTTCTACATTATTTTGTCTATAAAAATATCCTTTACGATTATTTTATAAATATATATATATATATTACATCAATTGCATACATTGATCGTCGTATTTATTATAAATATTATATATTTTTTGTTTCGAATTAATTGCATACATTGACCGTTGTATTTAATTTGAATGTACTCCGTAGCGAAGTGCGGGTTTTCAGTTAGTATGAAATAGAGTACTAATTGGTAATATATATTAATGTTAAGGCTCTTGTAAAGAAGTGGGTACTCCTTTTGACGTGGTCGATAAATGCGCAAAGTGCACATAGCACCAACGCGAATCCCAAGAATTCATAGATGTAATTTACTTGGCCAGATCCCCGTTCATTAAAATGTGATGTTGTAACTGTAAGTATTCGGTAAAAAATGAATGAAATGTCGTATGCTAGTAAGGCTCTAATATAAGCAATAGGCACTATCATAAACCCATAATTACATTGTGTTTAATAATGCAGTTTTCGATTCTTCGTTAAAGTTTTACAATTTTGTTCTCAGTCCATTTTTGAAAACTTCGTGAAACCGCGCCTTAGAGGTACCTGCTGCTGTACAATTATATGCGTTAATTTTTAATATATTATAACTATTAAATTATTAATATTACATTATAATATATGATTATATTTAATATTATATTAAATTTCTGTTGATATTGATAATAATAATTAGATAATATTAATTTTAATTATTTTACATTTAGTTTAGTTCCTTCTTAGTAATAATACATTTTCTAAAAATTAGATTTTTGGTAAAATTTACTATTTTAATCTAATACACGCATTTTAATGTTATTTGTTAGTTGTGAGTTAGGAGAATAATTTTGTACGCATAAAATACTTACTACTAGAGGGAAAGAGTTGTTTCTGATAAAAACATACTCATGTTATAAAATATGCTAAAGTATTTTAACATATTCAGATATGTCCTTGGTAGCACATTTGCTACTATGTTTTAATGTATTCAAAGATTTATTTCTTAGTTATACAGCATTTTAGTGTATTGATCATATTTATTAGTTAATATTCTTTAATTTTAATCATTAATAATAGTAATCAAAATTAATATTCAAATAAATATCTATATATATATATATATATATATATATATATGGGGGCTCAGTGGGTGGGTGGGGGGTATCTGTATCCATACCTATATACACAGTATACAGCAGTCGAAATTTGATATTGACTTTTCTTTTGCGTTGTCTTCTTAACAGTGATTTACTTGGATTTGAATTTCTGTTGTTCAGTAGAAATTGATTATAACAATTAAAACCGTTAATCTTATGAGAAATAGATACTTTTTTTAAATAAATACATTTATAGATACTTTATTAGATACTTTTATTTTCCTTTCCGTTTACTTTCCGGTACTTAGCAAGTATTTATTTTCGAGTTAAAGTAAAGTAATTTTCAATTTATGAGTACTAATGTTTGGCTCAATAAAAATGCAGATGACTCTCTTTTCCTTCTTAGTGCGTGTTTCAGTCGTGCACGTATTGTTATTCAGGATGAGAAAGGCTTGCGTCTGACAGGGTTCGCACGGTCATCAAAAGTCCTTAAAAACTCCCAAATTTTCAGTTTCTGATTTTAAGGACTCTTAAAAACCTTATAAAAGGTACTTATATTTGCTCTCAAGGTTCTTACATTTTTTTTTCGTTTACATTCCGGTCCTTAAAAAGTGCTTATTTTCAGGTCCAAATACGTGAATTGTTGCTGACAACAATTCCCCGTCAGGAAAATGCTAATGATGATTTTTTTTTGCATGTTTTATTTTGTATCGTTATTGATCGGCATGAGAGGGCTTATTTATTATCACTCTTATCTCCTACTAAATATATATATATACAGTGCTAGATTTCTAGAAATAGAGGTGCCGGAACGGTAACCTTCCGAGGTGTGTGGGGGGTATTCCAAATTATTGATAAAGAGAGATACCGAAACGCCGTTCCGGAGCGTTCCGCCTCAAATCTAGCCCTTTATATATATATATATATATATATATATATATATATATATATATATATATATATATATATATATATATATATATATATATGCACAGTGGAATCTCGATCGATCTTTCTCCGAATCTTCGGTTTCCCGTATGTGTCTCTTATTTCGCCCAGTCCCGACTATCATAATGCTTTGTTATGTTCCCGCATCAATCATTTTCCCGCATTTATCGTTCAGTTCAGTCGATTCCTTGAAAAACGATAGATCGGGATTCCACTGTATATATATATATATATATAAACTTCACTGTAGCTTGTGGATCATAATATACTATATGGTCATGTTAGTGGGGTTTTAAACATCAGTTGCGGGATTGGAGTTTCTAGTGCCTGGAGAAGACCAGTGGCAGTTGCGTTGGCAAGGGCAAATATAAAATATGAATTACATTACTCCTAAGTCCTAGTTTTGAAGAGGGGTTGTGGTTTGTTAAAAGAGAGACTTTGGAATACGAGTTGGGTTAAAACTGGGAGCAGGCAATTTTCGTTATATATATATATATATATATATGTGTGTGTGTGTGTGTGTGTGTGTGTGTGTGTGTGTGTGTGTGTTTGTTTAAATGCGCGTGCTCGTTGGTTCGATCGCGCGCTGCAATTACGCGGGCAAAGCATCGTAAGTCCGACTAGCGTGATTTCGAACATTCGATGGTTGTTTCAAGCCGAGCGCGTGATAGGCCATTAATCATTGGTGACCTCGGTCTTGTAACTCTCCACTGCAAAAACAACCTACTTCCTGAATTGGAAAACAGTAGAATTTCTAATAGTAAATCACCGTTTAACGCTAATTAGCCTAATTTTAACCCTAATTAATATAATTGTTAAATATAGTTTACGTTCCTAGCATTTTACTTACTTACTTACTTACACTTACTTACACACACACACACACACACACACACATATATATATATATATATATATATATATATATATATATATATATATATATATATATATATAAACATAAACATCTGGTTTGCCCTAATTACTCGTTATCATACTGTCAGTCTGTCACGTTCAATTGAGGTGTAAACAAACACATTGCATCCTGTAAATATTACAACCTGTGTAATTTAGAAATATTAATATTAAGAATTCAGTATGTTGATATAGGAGTTATTCATATGGGTTGTCTATGATGCTAAATCTCAAATGTCTTTTAAATATGTAAGCTTTAGAAATAAAACACTTTTTAAATCATCTTTGAGGTCCTTAAATATGATAGACCAGTTCCTTAAAAAAGTCCTGATGAACTCCTTATTTTTGATTTTGGAAAATGAGTCCGAACCCTGACTAAATTTTGTGAATTAAACCTATTTTAAATAATTTTAGAGGTTCTTTAATAGTCCAATGGAGCTAATCATTTTTGTTTTCTAAAAATATGTGCGGACCCTGTTTAAACTTTTTTAGTTGGAGTCATATAACACAAGTTTTCTCAGCGCCTGATCTTAATAAGGCTTACACAAAGAACTTTTTCGTCATTATCAGCTTGGATTACTTGTTCGGGCATCTCCATGGTTCAACGTTTTTATTGAATTCTTTTAGAAGAAGGGAGGAAATAACGCTACCCCAAAATCCACACACAAAGAGCAAAGCTATAGACAATGTGCGTTATCTCTTATCTAGACCCTCTTAGAACCACTGACCACTTACTTTTCTTCGGTCCAAGAAAACACTGATTTTCCCTGAAGGGAAATACCGGGTTTTCTTTGACCTCGAAAAGAACAACAACTTCAGTTGTCTTTGTGGCCCATGCTCTGAACATGTTGCTTTTTTCTTTCAATAGTCAGTGTTAAGCCCCCCTAGACTATGCTCGTGTCGCTGCCATTAATATTATTGTTTGCGAATGATGTTTAGTGAAAGAGTTAAGTTACAGTTATAAACTTTTGTTAGCCCTTAGTCCGTTACTTTAGGGACTTAACTGCTTCATTTATTTGTAAAAATTAGGGATAAAATTTGAAATTATATATATATATCCCCAACGCGGCAGACACCTTCTCTGACAGCAATCAGCCCTGCACTCCGAATTTTTCGGCTGCTTAATTACGCGTGCACTCTATTGGTGAACCAATCCTGGTCCCTATAAAATGTCCATGTCTCAGCCGATATTCGAACCCGGTGTTAGCTCGCGACACTATACCATACGGTTCAACCACTGTACGATGCGAGCGGTTAGAACTAAAATTAGTACAATGTACAAATATGGAAATATGAGAATAAGACTCTACAAAGTTTCTCGGAAATTGAGTTTTTCTAATGCACTTTTGTTCACTCCTTTCTCGTAAAAAGTTCTTATTTAGCAAGTAAGCTTCCTCATCGTATATTTTTTACAAATGGATCCCAACTACGTATTTGTAAGTTAAAGGTAGTTTAATATTAATTATTAAGGCATTTTATCTTTTCAAGTTGAACTGAAGTCTAAAAAATATTGAAATTTGAAACTTCCCTTGTTTAATTACTTGTACATCAATTAATAATTCTTCCAATGCCTCAGACAGGGCCTACGTAGAAAGTATGGCCTTCCGTGATTGAATCCCTGCCGGTAAATAAGCTGCCACTTTAATTTAGACCGAACACTCCCCAGGGATGTCATCATACCTCCCCTGGTGTGCTCGTACCTTCTCCCTCCCTCGCTGACATCATAGAAGGACTCTCGGGTCTACAGATTGAACATGCTCATATTCGGCCGAGACACGAAGTTATTAAATGGAGTCGTCGGGATTTAACCAAGCACCCGCAATACGAAACCCAACGCGGTTCCACTCGGCTCCATCGGGCCCAATTAATTGGGACAATTGTGAAACTTCTCTAGCCGGCTGCTCCTATTTGACGGCCGTCCCTCTAATCGGCCATATTTTATTCAGAACCGATTCAAGACTCTAAAGTGCGAAAATTATGGAAGAAACTTCTTTACGACGGCCACTTCTCTTTTGGAACCATGACTGACCGCTATGATAACGGGAAGGATCCCTCCGTTGCCACCATCTGTGGAGTCGTGGCACACAGCAACCAAGAATCTTGATGAAGCATCGATATCGTATACAGTGAGGACACAGACTTAATTTAAAGTATATACAAGTCTTTATTAAGACCTCCTTACTTATATTACCAATATGTACAATTGTTAAAAATAGATACGTGGTAGTTCATTTGCTAACAAAAGCAATGCCTAGCTTAAAAACAATGTCCCTGCTTCAGAGAGCAACAGCTCTCTGGTCAGTCTACTCTCCTCCGAGAAACCGCTTTTTATCATCTCCCCTCTCATTCTTCCAGAAGGATCTGGAAAATTATGTTTCTCGACGCTTCCCGAAGAGTGAGGAGGCTCAGTCACCAGGGCGGTAGGCGGGAAGCGTCCCCCGTTGGATCGGCAGCTTTCATCAGCGGGGAAGTCCGTAATTTGAGCCTACGGCAACACCTGGTCAGCAGCCTTGGCTCCATTGTCACGAGGTTGCACCCACTTCTCCGATTGTACACACGTCTTCCCCGGCCATGGGGTCCAAATAAGTGGAGATTGGACTTCCTGTCCTTAATTTCTTCCTTCGGGACTCTTATCTGGAACAGTACACAGACAGGACCACACACATACATCCACATAAAATATATAATCCCTTCACGTTATCATAGCGCCATATTGTATATATATGTAAGTTTAACTGTGTATATATATTTACAGGGTGTAACGAAACTCTTGGGCAAAACTTTAAGGGGTGATAGTACATCAAGACAAACAATATTATAAAAGAAACTTAGGGTCCCAAACGTCTTCCAAAGAAGATAGACGCCATTAAAGTTTAGGGTCCGAAATTTCAAATGATTATAAAAAACGGAAAAAGGGGTCAATTCGTTAGCGGTTTTAGCTAAAATTATTCTTTTTGTCAGTTTTTTCTTGAAAAATAAATTTAAAGATAAAGTAAAAAAAAAAATGTCGATAGAGGGCGCTTTAGACTTTGGAGTAACGAACAACTATTTTTTACCGTTATTTTTTTTATCACATTAAATGCTTTCAAAAGCTTAGCCTTAAACTTAAATTTTGAGCTCAAAATCTGATTCGTTGGGGGTGGTTAAGCAGCTCAAACGGAATTGTGTTCAGGAGTTGAAATTTGAAACTCCCTCCCTCCTGAACAGAGTTCAGTTATTCCCGATCTTGGTGTCGTAGGACTTTGTGTCGTAGACCAGGCAGCAACTACTACCTCCTAGACGTAAAATAAACTAGAGAGGGATGACAAAATTAAAAAAATTATCTATAATACTAGACATGAGCAATTTCTCCTCTCGAAATAAAAAAAAAACAATTTGATGTACGCACGTCGTGCGCATGAATGAAGGTTGAATGAATGATGACACGTAGAAAATGGTACACGCATGATTTTCTTGTGGAATCACAAAAACTGCTCGAAAGAGCTCCCACCAGCAAGGATGCAGGCCTCACACCGCCGGCGGAGGGACTTTCGAACATTAGCAAATACCCCGGGCATCTCCCGGATATCGCCTGCTACGACGGCAATTCTCGCAACCAGTTCCTCGTTGGAGTCGACAGGGCTTGCGTAAACAAGACTCTTCATATGGCCCCAGAGGAAGAAGTCTAGACAGGAGAGGTCAGGCGAGCGTGCCGGCCAATTTACCGGACTACCCCGTCCAATCCATCGCCCTGGATATGCTGTATCCAATGCACTTCTCACATTTGCGCTGAAATGTGCAGGCGCTCCATCATGTTGGAACCACATACGAGCCTTTATGTTGGCTGGAACACTTTGCAGCAGAACTGGAAGCACCTCTTGTAGGAATACCAGATACGTTCCGCCGTCCAGGCGCCTTGGCAGAAGATATGGCCCGATCAAATGATCGTGGATAATCCCGGCCAACACATTGACGTTGAAACGGCGTTGATATGAATGAGGGCGGGTACCATACAGTTAAATCATTGTGTACTACACTTTGCATGCAAATCGGGTGATTTGCATAATCGGGTATTTTGCGAGGAGAAATTGCTCATGTCTGTTATGAATAACTTTTTTTTATTTTTTGTCATCCCTCTCTCGTT
>OU015490.1:62781497-62788997 GCA_907164885.2 Dolomedes plantarius
TGCGAGCTCAATTTTCCACGGGACGCACACACACACGCACGCACTCGGCTGCTATCGTTCCCCATCCGCGGGATCCAACGCAACCCAGGAGTGGAACATTTTTCGGTCCGTCGCCATGGCAACCCACCTTCCAAGCCAAGGCGCACGCTCGCAAACCGAGGCCCCCGTGAGTTGCTGCCTACGTCACTAGCCAGTCCGCAGTTGAAAACTCCGCGCTCGGAAATTGTTTGTTATGGTGGTTCTTGGTGGAGATAGACATGGCTGTTATTGTTTCGATGGATTATTATTGTGCGGCCCTCTCGGTTTTGGCAATGCAGGGGATAGATTATTTGAAAAGTGACTGGAATGTGTGCATTTTGCTTTAATGGCAGAGATGCCTGGAACTTTCGGTGAGTAGCCGTGAATTCGGTGGGTTTTTTTTTCTTTCTTTCTTTTTTTTTGGATCCTGTAATTTCGAGATAACCATCTAACGTGGGCTAGTTTCTATTATATTTTACTTAACCTTTGTATACAGGATTAGTAGTAAAAGATCCTGGTGCTTGTAGGCTTCTTAAATATTGTATGAAATTGTTTACGTAAATTTCCGAGTAATCCCTTATTTAAAATTCAGGTTTTTTTTATGTGGATAGCCTCAATTGTTAAGTTCCATTCTTTGATCATCCTATCCTGCATTAAAAAAAAGCAATTTTGCAAGACGTTTCAGAAAATTTTGGCCAAATCCTTTTAATTCTGTATTTTGGTAAGAGATTTGTCATATTTGTGTTCGTTTATTGATGTTAGTTGTGAGGACTTGACGACATTGAAGTTAACGGTTATTATATTATAATATTTGTGGGTGAGTTAGGATGTTATTTAATTAAGTACTATTACATTCATTGTGTGTTAAAGACATTGGTTAAACACACACACACACACACACATACATATATATATATATATATATATATATATATATATATATATATATATATATATATATATATATATATATATATATATGTGTGTGTGTGTGTGTGTAAGTAAGTAATTGATGGCTTTAACATACAATAAATGTAACAAACAAACATATATATATATACACACACATACACACACTCATTAGAAATATAAATATTCCTTATTCATTCTTTTAATAAGAATTAATCTCAAGAACCGTTTGTTATCATGGTACTATTTAACTAACTGGATTATTTATTGGTTATAAAAGGTATGATTCAGTCTCTATATTAAGTTTTCAATAATTTTCTTAGAAATCACTTCTTTACCTTTCTTTATGTACATCTATTTTACCTCTAACAGGTTGAAAAATGTTTTCAACATTCAAGGTAATCTTTATGCGGTTGGTTAAAATGCCATATTATGGTAACCAGATTTTTGAAGAGACTATTAATTGAAATTTTCAGGAATCTAAACTGGTATTTGTTTAGTAGACATAGAAGTAGGAAAATGTGATAATCTACTGTAGTAATCGCAACTAATTTTCTTTTTGTTTTGTTAGTTAAATTATACTTGCCTTTTACTTATGTTTACAGTCGTTTAAAATTTAAAGTTAGTGAGGTAATCTAAAAAACACTGTGTATTATCAGTTAGATAGTAATATCAGGGTATTTAGTTTTCAGCCTGTAAACTTAAGCAATTTGAAATAGATATACCTGTTTGTATTCAATGCAATTTCATGACGAGTCATAATGAATTAGGGATTTCTTAATTAGAAATTACTAGTTACTGGTGTACTAATTAACTACCGATTTTTCATCTGTTCGCAAATTATTGGAAAACCTGTGTATTTGCATATATATATATGTCTGTATGTGTTGTGGGATATCATAAACTTTTTTGTATTAAATGCTTTTTTGTAATATATATATATAAAATATAGGTAGGTAGTAGGGAGGGAGGGAAGGTGATGTGGGGTAAGTGAGAACGTAAAATCATATAGTTCCTACTTTGAATGTAAATAAGTTTTTAACAAGTTGTTGTATTTGTATGAAAATTTGCACACATACTTTTGGTTATGTTCTACAGTTATGGTTATTTTTAAAATCTATTCACAACTTTTTTTGCCGTTAAATATTTAAAGTTTTTGCGTTTTGCATTCTCATTTGCCTTTGCACTTGGGGCAAGTGAGAACGCGGGTCCGAATAAATCATGGTTGCTTATAGCAAAATAAGTAGAGCAAGGGAAAGAATAGATATTTCATGCTGAACAAAGGGCTATTTGTTTATTTTTATTTTTTTTACATCCGTTCGTTGTGGTGGTATTTGTTGTTCAAGTTAGCAATGTCAGCAACGTTCGAATATTAACAAAATAAGTATATTTGTATTAGATTAACGAATGTATGTTAAAAGTTTAAAACAAAGTTTTTTCCTTTGCCTAGGCCATAGTGAATATTGTAGGACCAAAAAGACACGGGAAAAATTAGTTCACCGCGCTCTTTTGGTACAAAAGGCAACTCAGAAATAGTGACAACAGAATTAGAAATTCAATGTATTCACACACAGTTTGTAATGTCCACTCCACTCACATTCACTAACAGTTAGTCTAAACAAGTTAGTTTATAACAATTCACTTCTTCAAACCTACAACATCAAAAAACTAGTTTCAGTTGCGTAATTTACTATTTTTGAATGTTAAGGAATTAAAAACAATTATCAGCTGTTAAAGAAACAGGACGAAAGGAGGTTGGTTATGAAGTTTCTCCAGCTGAAAAACATGTTGGGAAGAAAAAACTATTTATATGGCTGTTATAACACAAAGGTAGATGTTTTACAGTATATGGGGCAAGTGAGAACTAATGCTCTCACTTGCCCCAACATTCGTGTTCTCACTTGCCCCGACACAAAATTTTTATGGGGCAAGTGAAAACCCTGCAGTACTGAAGTAATATTGCAAAAAAATGGTTTTTATGTATTTTATCTGTATTCTTCGTTTATTAATTAATAAGTGTGTATTTTCAAAATAACTATGTGTTGTGGTTAATTATTATTAATTATTTTTTATTTTATTTTTATTTTATTTTATTTTATTTTATTTTATTTTTATTTATTTTTTTTTTTTTGGGGGGGGAGGGGGCTAGTACTCGAACTTGGGTACCTTAGTTCAAATGCAAGGGTTTGGTAGGTATAAAAATTGTCCGTTTGACATTTTTTTCCTGTAAAACTAAACATAACAGTAGAGCAATAATTTTCCTACAAACTACACTTGAATTTTTTTTTAAAGTTCAATTATTTTAGGGTTTTAAGCCCGTGCTCTCACTTAACCCACTTCACCCTACATATATACACACAAGTGATTATCAAAATAATGGAAACACTAAGAAACATGATGAAAACCTTTATTAATACGTCGCAGGATCACCTTTGTCATGTAATACCACCTGATTCACCTTGGAATTGGATTATACAAGTCATGGATAGTGGTTAAGTATATATTATACCATTCTTCAGGGGAAAATCGTGAAAGTTCCTGTAGAGATGCTGTGGTGGATATCGATTCCTGGCTGTATCCGCTTATACAGATCACAGTGATTGGATGATATATAATCGGCGGGATTGTATAGAGCAAGATAAAATATTTGACTTCTTTTTCATGCTCTTCAAACCAATACTTGATAGATTTAGCTGTATGTATAGGGGGATTATCATCGTGGAGAATTTAATCTCCTGCAAGAAACAATGTTTGCAGCATAGGATGGACTAGTGAGCTAAAATTTCGACATAGTCCTTCCCATTCAATCTCCCTTTTAGGGTTACAATAGGGCCTGAAGAAAACCATGAAATGCCATCCCAAACCCTGATAGATCTACCTCCATGATTGACAGTTGAGATGAGAGAGCCAGAATCTTACGCTGGTGTAGGTGTTCTCCAGACATACGCACGTCCTGTTGCGAGGAAAAATGTGAACAATGATTCGTCGGACCAAATGCCGTTTTTCGATATATTTCTAGACCAGGATTTGCGCTCGTGCCACCATTGTGGACGATATGTTGTATTGGCATCTATTACGAGTGGTTTGGGAATATCCACTCCTCCGTAAATGCTCTGTTTGTGAAGTTCTCTTCTACCTCTAATAGTTGATACTGGAACATGCAGGTGCAGATTGAACTCTTCGGTCATTTTGGTTTCAGTTGTTTTCTTTCTTCATGTCACAATCCGCTTCAATACCTCGTCCGCATCTTTCACTCTGCTCTCCCTTTCGTCCACTATTCTGTTTCGCAGAGGATGTTTTTCCGTGCACTTTGTATGCTATCATGACTTTCGATACCATAGCTCGAAAAACACCCATTAGCCTGGGGATTGCAGTAACAGATACTCCAATTTAAACGCGCTCAAACAATTTGCCCTTTTTGCAAGATGTGCAATGTTTGACATTTTACGCTTTTCCCCTAAAAAAGCCCGATGCCCTTAGCTTCATTATTGCTACTCGACAGTCGAATAATACTTACACTATATTTTATAAAAAAATATCGGTGGCCAGACTTGTTTTTTAAGGAATACGATGCACATTCTTAAACACCTTTAATATTGATAGGTGTTTCCATTATTTTGATAACCACCTGTGTATGTAGTTATGTGTAGTGATATTATATACAAGCTAAAAAATCCTATTTACATCCAGACAGTTTTAACAACATTTAGTAGGTGATATTTTTAGATACTCGTAATATTAAAATTTATGGATACTCGTATTTATAGGTTTTCGGAATTATTTTTAAACAAGGAATAGTGTTTGGGCAGAATAATACTTCTTTTCTGTTCTTCCTTAATCATTTTATGTAATAGCTTTGTAATAAATTATCTATTGCTGTCATTTTCATTTTTAATCGTTGAACAATGAGAGCTAATGGTTGCCCTAAGTAGCGTACATAAATAGCTCAGTATAGCTTTCTGTATTTTGTATCGAATTGTATGTTAGTTATATGATTTTTAGAAAGATATATTGCATTTGTTTCTGATAAAAGACGTTTCTGTTCTGCGATTAAGATCGAGTGTTTTTTTAAAATTTTATTGGTAAAACAGTTAATGAATTTTAACCCTTAATGTTTATGTATTTAAAATCTACGTAGGTTAAGTTGCAACTATCGTTTGTAGGTTAAATTGTAATTATCGTTTGAAGTTTCTACTGAGCTTTAATTCTGCATTTTGCGTGTTGAGAACTGTTGTGTATTGCTTTAAGATTTATCTGAATTTGAACAGTAGATCTTTCTCGTTCATTACTTAGTTTTCTATTCTCTGATAAATGACGAACTGTGGCCGAATGACTAGGGTGCTAGTTATTCAGAGCCAGGGTAAACGGGCTCGAACCCCACAGTATGGAATTTGCCATTTGAGCCCTTGTTTTGCAAAAGGCTTCAAACCTCCCACTGATTAATGAACTTTGTTTTATAGATAGTTCAATTTTCGATGTTTTGTAGAGAACGGGAAATTAAATGCCATAATATTAAACCTCACGTTGTTTACACAGTTGAAAAACGCATTTAAAACTAGAGAACTCGTTTCTGCAGGTTTTAACAGATCTATAAAATAAAGTTCATTAACCCTTTGACAGGCGCCGTTTGCACTGTGGAAATGCCAAAATCTGGTCTTTTTCTTACTTCCATTCAATGTATTCCAGTTAAATGAGCAGAAAAATGGTTAGTGCTGCCATCTGTTATCAGTTTAAAGAAGTAAAAACCTTTTGCAAACTTTAATTGGAAAATTATTCAAGATTCTTTAGGTTAAAAAAATTCGGGGGAAAAATCTACACCGTGCAAACGGTGGAGGTTGTTGCCCCTGAAAGGGTTAACAAGTATTTATGAGGTTTAAAAAAATAACAAGTGTCTGAATAGTGACGTAAATCCATTCTAGCTTTAGACATTATGTATAATACTCCAAAATACGATTGAAAGGTTTCAAATTTCTTTAATCCTAGAATTGGAGGGAGGGTTGCAACAATATGACTGTCCCTGGGCACTCGTAACCCTGAATACTGTGTTTGTAGCACTTTCATGTGCATATTACATGTGTAAAGGCGAAACAGTTTATCATTACTGTCATAATGGGCTCTCTGGGCATTTCATGTGGCAATTCTTGATATATATACAGTGTCCCCCCCCAAAAAAATAGTGGGGTTTTAAATGGTAATAGCTTCGGAACAAAGCATTGTAGAGAGATGAAATATACGTCAAATTGAAGAGAAAATCTCCAAGGTTCTTATCTGTTCAGCAGACTTTGATGTGTGTTTCCTTATGCTTACTCGACACCAACGGCGACAGCAACGAAAGACAGCAACATTTTGCCACCTGTCTCTGTGGCTGTCACAAAAGCCTTCACACCACCAGGAGACGGCGAGAAGAGGCAATTTAATTGCACATGCGCATTATCTTCTCTTTCTAATATGATTGGCTGTCGAGCATGGCGGCAGAGACAAAAATTGAACTTTTTCCAAGACTTGAAATCACAGAGACCAGAGACGGAGACGAACCACGGGAGTGAAAATTTGTTCGTAATGCGCATGCGCAACAACGACGATACATGATTTTCGTCTCCGTCGCCGTTGGTGTGGAGTAAGAATTGCCCTGCAGATGTCAATACGATTCAGTCTCTTCCCATACACGGCGGTACGTGATAGACGAAACAGCTTTGGGGATTCTTTCTTTTAAATGGTCCCGATTTCAGATATGAATGGAATACACTTGTGTTTTTACATAACCCCCAAAATAGAAATCCATGGGGGTAAGGTTTGGAGACCGTTGGGGTCAGGCAATCAACCCTTCTCGTCCGACAAATCGCTGCGAAAATGTTTCGTTGGGAAATTCCCGCACTATTGTAGCAAAATGTGGAGGAGCTCTGTCTAACTGGAAACGGAATTCTCCGGAATTTTCCAGTGCTAGTCCCGGAGTCTGTTGAAATCTGCACGTAAGCTTTCGCACACATGAACTTGGAGAGTTTTTCTTTCATTTACCGTATGACTTGTGTCTGCATCTTGATTTATTGCATAGCTATAGCCATTTGAAACCCCAGCATTATTTGTATGTATGTGTGTGTGTATATATATATATATACACACACACACACAGGTGGTTATCAAAATAATGGAAACACATATTAATATTAGTTTTGTTTATGGAAGTGCTTCGTATTCCTTAAAAAACAAGTCTACGGACCAGTATTTTTTATAGAATATAGTGTATACATTATTCTTTTCTAGGGTAGCAGTAATAAAACTATGGGCATCAGGCTCTTAGGGCGATAGCGGAAGATGTCAAACTTTGTAGATCGTGCAGAGACGGCAAATTGTCGAAGTGCGTCTAATTGGAGTATGTGTTACAACATCCCCCATGGTTTTGGGTATTTACCGAGCTATGATATCGGAAGTCATGATGGCATACAGAGTGCACGGAAAGGCATCCTCTGTGAAACAGAATAGTGGTCGAAAGGGAAAGCTAAGTGAAAGAGACTGACGGGTGTTGAAGTGGATAGTGACATCAAAACAGAAGACAACTTCAGCCAAAGTGACTCT